>JAPYZA010003460.1:0-11394 GCA_030522685.1 Eupelmus azureus | reverse complement strand
GTGAAAGTTTCAAGAAATCCTAAAGAAAATGAGATGTTACACTATCCCCCGTAACACATGAATAAAGGAAGCGTATTAAACATAATGTAGGCTACTTCTACTTTTCCCATTCGCATGCTCATGATCATATCCCTCCATGCGTATGAACATATCTCCCTTCCTCAATCCCAGCATCCAGGACAGTCTCCTGGATCATCCAAGACTGTCCTGCTATAGCGCTACACTATAGAAGCCGTCTCTGACATTACAGATCGGGCGCAGCAACGAAATCAGATTAGGCTTGATCAAAAGCATAGTACTCAGGCCCTTGCTGTAACCCTACAGATGATGCACCTGTAATGTATTTGGCAACCGCATTGTAACTGGATCGGTGCATCGCGTACCAAGTCTACGCTTACGCAGCGGATGGCTGTGCGTCGACTAATGTCATCAGGAACGCAGAGCTATACTAATAGCTTCGCTAAGAACGAGTACGCGCCAGGAGATACACAACTTAAGCGGGCGCAAGCGGATAACGGACAATTTTCCATAAATCATAAAGCAGAATGAAAGCTAGATTTGTCAGCGCCCGGATTTGAAATTTTTTTGTAAACATTTGAATTACTGTTTGATTACGGAAAACAGATTTCATGCTCATATTTAGGTATCTTGTATAAGTTAGGTAATTTTGAGATATTTTTGGTTCTGTAAAGTATGGGATCTAATTGTTGTCGATATCTTGACTCATCTCTCTAATTAACCGCATATACACGCTGAATACATATTCCATTTCTAGTTATATGTAGTCTATATCCAATCTATAATATATTCCCTAATAGTAATAATTGGCCTAGTACACTTTGTAGACTGTTTTTTCATATTCTAGAAGATCAGAAAACTCTTTCTTAATTTAAAAAAAAACACTTTAATGTAATTTTGCATCACCGCAATCAAATCAAAATCCAATTTTTTTCCAGCTAAAAGCACACTAATTAAAATCTATCTGCCAAATCAAACAAAATCCAAGTAAATTAAACACCAAACCAAAACTCCAAAACCTCCACCAATTTCCTCTTTAATTACCAACATCGCACCTCCCGCAAAGGTCACTTTATCCTCCCTTCGCTCGCACCCAGCATACACGCGTCGAATCCCGTCTCCCCATTCGTGCCTCCTCTCGCTCTCTCCACGCTGAAATATATATCCCGCGCAAAACAAATCAGCGCAAACGTTCGCCAGACGTAGCTTGGCGCCCCTTGCATTTCATCTGCGCGGGCATTTCCGGCTCTCCTTAATTAATTAAATTCTCCGAGCCGTAAAGGGGGGGAAAATGCCGCCGCCATTTACATACACGGCTTTTCTAAACTCGCGCCGCTGCGCGCGTTCCTCCTTCTTCTTCTTTATCCGGCTCTGCGCAGCCGCGGGCCCGTTGAATTACTGCGCCGAGGTAAATGGGCCACGTCGAATCTAATCAGCATTAGGACGCGTAGGGATAATACCCCCCTCGCGAGTTGTACAAGAGAGAGAGAGAGAGTTGCATTTACATTTCGCGATTCAATTTGTAAGAGCCCGAGCGGCTGCCCTTTGGCGCGGTTTCTCCCGAGCTCGCTTGTTGATTATTCCGATACGAGGGTGCTTAAGCGGCCAAGAAAGTTTTGGCCCTTTTGATATAGTGGGGGAGTGAGGGTGTGCTGGGGGGTTGAAGATGAAGATGGTTCGTGGGGTTGAGGTTTTGGGTGCTTGATGGGTGAGCTTTCTCGGGATGTTATTGGGATTTGGATAAAGAAAGGTTTTATGGTGATTATGAAGGTGTGAGAGATTTGATTTTTGAAATGTTGGATAGCTTGTTCTTGATGAGTGCAGGTAAGAGAAGTAACTTGGGATGTTTAATAATGTTTTACTGAGAAAGTCCTTAAGCTGCTAGGTATTCTTTTAAAAACCATAATGTAGTATAAAAACAAATATAAAATTTTTCTTAAGTATTACAAGTTCATTAGTATAAACAATATCACGCAAATAACAATCTTTAAATTATAACATTAACAAAAACAAAGTGCTTTCGAGTACTTCACGCTAAAATAAACTGCAAAATACTTAGAACTTGAAAATAGGCTAAAAGAAAGAATTTCGCGTTCGAAAAAGGAGAGTAAGAGCTATAATCGATTGAAATTCAAAAAACCTAATGTGCTCGTAAGCGAGGAAAAATCCGGACTCTAAGCCGAGGTTCATAGAGGCATTTCCGGTGAAGTATTCTATTTTTCACTCTCCCCCCTTCTTCCATCTAATTTACATCGAAGCCATTAAAGCAGATTGGGTGCATTCACTTAAACTATAGCTAATTTGACATTAGCTTGCGAGTAGCATTTTTTATCGACGGTTTGACTGAAATGGTACATGTTGGTAAACATAAGTAACGACTCTTAAAAAACGAGGGTTTTTTTTTAATGGCATAAAACAAAGTTTATTAAAGTTTATTCATTTTAATTTATTCCTTTTTCAAGATCTTTTGTTCATGTGATATAAAAAAGTTAGCTTTATAAATTGTTAACTAGTTTATTTTTTTATTATCAAATTGATACAAAGTATATAAATAATTAATAGATAGATTAAATTACTATTGTTTAATGTGGTTTAAATAAGTAAGTATCCATATGGCATATTTTTTAATGCACAATAAATCACTTAAATGTATTCAAGCATTTGTATCATTGCCATTTAAGAACTTCATCTCACTCTCAAAAAAAAAAAATAATCGAACTTATTCACGAGTCTAGCATTTCCTTCCACACTCTAGATCCACCTCCATTACCACGAAGATTCGAGGACGAAATCGGGCCCCAGCGAAACTTACAGTTAAGCGGGCCAGCTCTTTTTCCCTCCCTCGAACTCCAATTGCGCGCGATGAAATCGCCTATTTTCCCGCAAGCTCTCGCGAAGGCACGAAAAAAAAAGAGAAGAGAGCCCACGGAGTTCTTATACTTACGAGGCGGGCGATTACGCTCGTCGCGGGGTCGCGGCACTCTTAATATCCCGCTCTCGTGAGCGAGTTTGTGAAATTGCGCGCGCGCGATTCGAAAATCGCGAGCCGGGGGATGGGTTAAACACTGGTATTAGAGGCGAAAATTGTGACGATAAGACGCCCAAGGGCGCAGGGGCGCGCCGGGACTATTTGCAGAGAATTATGTAAATGCGCGGCTTTAAAGAAATTACATGTTTTTCGAGCGCTCGCGTAATTTTTGAAAGATGACGTAGTTTTCTTCTAATAAGATTCTGAGAAGGGAGTTTCTTTTATTGTTATAGTGATCGATTGCAATAACAAAAGTATTATTACTTTATTTCACACGAATATCCACTAAAAAGAGCAAAATCAACGTATTTTAAATAATTTTTTTGCATTAACAATAAAGCAAAGTTCATGATTCCCCAGTCTTTTCAAAAGCCGCTCGCTCCCGTCGTCAAACAGATGAAGCACCGCTCCCCGCACTCCACCGCGGCGAAATCTCATTTTCAATTCTGTATCGGCAGCCGAGCTTTCAAAGCACGCGAGCACGCGCTTAAGCCGCTAAAAATCCATGATAAATGAATCCCGCCGAACGATTGATCAAGCTCGGGAGGAAAAGGAGGACAAGGACCGAAGCTTGCCGGCAGTCTCGGCGACTTCTGAAAAGAGCTTTTTCGCGGGGAATAACGAATTTCCGAGCGCGGCCCCGCATTGAATATCGAGCGGGCCGCGCCGAATATTCAAGTTTCCTGGCTCCTCGCGCCGCGGCGAGGTAATTCGATTGGCCGCCGTAGGTGCGCGAGATTCGCGCCCATTTTTCACGAGTTCGCTGTTTCCGAATTTCAGCGTCGATATTAAATTATTTTTCTCGCCGAGGTGCGGGGAAGTGGGTTATCGGGCAAAATGAAAATAGAACCGTTATGACCGGCGCGCGCCGCCAGGATAGCTACTGTGATCGGGTTTACGAGCGCGGAGATTCCGGGAGGTAGACGGCGAGCACAATGGAAATTCTTGAGATGGTGGGAAATCGAATAAGTGGAATATTTACACGGGCATGTCTTGGGTGAATAAGAGGAGGCATTCCGGCCGGTTGTTTGATCGAATCTGCATGGTTCGATCTGAATTGTGGTTTTTAATCATTGCAATCGCTTGCTTTATTTTATTATGTTATATGATCGACTTATTTTATTGTATATTAGATAATTATTCATTTTTGAATTGGTATTAGTAATAAGTTTAAATAAGTATTAAATTTATTCAGTAAAATATATTCAGTAAAATATTGATTTATAAATAAAACTTACTTAATAAATTGACTTTTCTTAGTTATTCACGGAAGTTCCACGTTACAAAGTTTTGCCCGTTTAAGCTGAAGCTGTGTACTGATAAATCATCTGGTGGTACTTATACGTACTTCATGTTCACGAATGCAGCAAACTTGTTTAGTCAGGTTAACAGCCCAACATGTAAGTATTCAAACACGCTTAAAACCACAATGAGAAACTTTTAATGAAAAATATAAAGATGTTCAAGATGTTTAAGTATTTAATTTAATTAAAATCTTTTAAATTATAGCTATATAAGATATATTCTAATATTTTTTTATTTTATTATTTAGTAGTATCCTTTTAGTTACTTTAACACAAATCAAATTTTAAAAAGTACTTAAATCATATTATGATTAGCTTAGTAAAATTGTATTCAATAAAAATTTTTATTGTAATTGTTAGTAGCAAGAGAATTTTAATTTAACAATATATCATTAAGATTATATTATGTAACATTAATTTGTTATTTATTTAATTACTTCATTTAAAGTGAAATTTTACATTAAAAGATATTAAAATTTATGAATTTTTTAGAATGAAAAAAAAATGAGATGGCTTGATTTGAAGAATGAGAGAAGGCTTTATTTGTGCGCTTCGGTAAAATTCCCAGAACGAGGTAAATAAGCGAAGGTAGTAAATAGCTGACTCGGCTCAAGTACAGTGGGAATTAAACTTCCACGCTTGGCTTCATTTTCCGCTGCCTAAGGTTAACGAATGGTTCTAACATGTTTAAAAAATTATTGTAAATTAACTTGTGCAAATAAATTAATGTTATTATTAAATATTATTATTAGTCACACAAATTGTAAAAACGTTTTAAATTATATATTATAGTAGATAACGATATAGTTAGTTATAAGAAAAGGAAATCAAATTAAGTAGTTAAAAGAAAAGTTATTTCTGTTATTGACTGAATTTTTTTTAAGCATTTTTCAAATTTACATGAACAAAACCAACTGAGATATTCACATTTTCAGATATTTAAGAAGTAAATATTTACTTCTTACAGATTCTACTCTCGATTCTCTGAATTCATCGTTTATAGAATAAATTTTCAAAAGAATTACCGACAGTTGTAACAAATTCTCTTTTTTTAACAAGATCGTACTTCCCGGCAACAAAAAATAAAAATTTCACTCTTTCACATTTACACAGAATCAAAGTACAAAATAAATTCAAATCCATACTCCCCTCAAACTCAACCTCAATCCTCGGACTCGCGAAGAAGTAAATTATTCTGACCTTGCAGGTCCGTCCCGCCGCGCGTGAGGAATCAAAGTTGATTTTTAGCCGCCGGCGATGAAAAACTCGCCCAAGAGAGCGCGCGAAAAAAAAAGAAGCAACGGGGAAAAAGGAGGCAAGGAAAACGAACACAGGAGTCGCGGCGAGTCTCGAGTTACTCAAAAAGTTTGCCGAGTCCGTGAACTTTATATAACTGCATTGGAAAACAGGCTCTGCAAGTTTGAAACTCGACGAAATGGCTTCGCGAGCGCCGGGACATACATGCGAGCGTCTGTGTGTGTGCGGCTGAACGTGAAATATTTTTCGTGAATAAGCGCGTAGACGACGTGTCTGAAGAAACGCTCCAACGATGTCCTTTTTTGCGGCAACAGCAGCGCTAGGAAATGAACTGCTGGACCCGTTGGGTTAGTGAGCTTTTTTTTGGAGCGCGGACATTTTTATGCACAGAGTTTACGGGGACTTCGGAGGAGGAGGAGGTAAGAGGGCTATTGGTATTAGGCTTGCAAGGCTGGAATTCAGTGGAGAGTTTTTTTTTATAAGTGCTTCTGTGCGCGTGGATGGTTAATGGCTTTTTGGGAAAGACTTTTTAATTCCTTTTAGATTTCTTTACTTTAAGGAAACTGAATTCTTTTTTCGACGTCTGACCATACGTGTACTGATTCTACTTACAAAATCATGTTAACTATTATTAAAAGCCTTATTTAGCTAGTTTTATTTCAAATCTATATTTAATACAAATGGGTAAGTATAATTGGATAAGAGTTAAAATGTGTCCTAATTAATACAAATATAAATACTTTATGACTGTTTAATTGTAAATCACATACAAATTTTTTACTTTAGAAATCTAATTATTTTTATTTAAAAACCCAAATAAAATTTTCATCACCGTTAACAAAGCTATTATGAAATTAAAATTGCGTAATAACCACAATTTATTAACGCCATAAATAGCTTTTACAAAATCCAGGCGCACCCTTCAATAATTAAAATAAAAATTCTCTCGCTCTATCATCACAAAACTCTAACGGCGCGCACCCACAAACGGCAATTATAACGAACGCGTCGAAGAAATTTTAAATGAGTTTGCACACGCGAGACGTCTTGAAAACGCGAATCGGTCGGGGATCGCGTATATACCCACGTACAGCCGTTAAACACGTAGCGAGTCACGTTCCGCACACGGAAGCTGCAGAGGCCGCGCGTAACGCGGCCCGGAGTGTATTATTCCTGGAGCCAACTTCGTTATCAGCGAGCTCGCTGTTTCTTCGGTGATAACGGCGAACTTTTCGCGAAATTTCATTAGATTCTCGTTGAGTTTTTCTTGTGTTTTTCGAGCGTTTGGGAAATATGTAGTGCGATAATTGCGGAGAAATGTGGAAGTTGCGGAGGGTAATTTTCGCGTGCATAGGTGGTATGAATTTACGCTGGGATTATTTATGAATTTGGCGAAATATTGGCCTTTTTTAATGCAAATTTACATTTACTCGGAGAGTTAAGTATTGTTTAATTTTGAAGAGTTGACGAAGTTGATATTTCATTAGGAACTCAATTGTGCACTTAAGTTTTGAATGACATTTTAGACTGCAATACTTTTAATTACACAATATAATGCATCAACAAACAATAAAATTGTTTTCATTATAAATTACAATATACGTTGTCATCAACCTTAAAATTGAGTTTTTATAAATATCATTTTTATGTTGCAATACCATCCAGTGCTAAATCAATAAATCCAAAAGGAATAACATCATGTGCGCTAGTAAAAATTTAATTAAAAAGCTCCGTTCGTTTTTGGTCAATAGGAATTATTAGTAAAAAAGTTATGTATTCCACAAGCCGAATGAAACCGATTTCGCTCTAACGCCTCTTTTTTTATCCTGTTTCCGGGAGAAAATTCAAAATGAGCTCGCTCACGCGATGTACCCTTCGTTTACTCTGGTTCTATGAAACATCCATGTATATAATCACTTAAAGTAAGATAATTTCTTCGACATTATTACGTTATTTAACTAAATTACTTGTTTCAGAGATTATTTATTATTCTTTAATAAAACAATGTAATATAATTCTTCAAAAATATAAAATCTAAATTTAAAAAGTATCATTATATAATAGACACGTCTAAAAGTCTTTTCTTTTTAATCTAAATTTAATCAATTCATTACTCCTGATAAAAATAAGTTCCATGCAGTTTGAAAATAGTCGTAGCTATTATATTTCAGTCCGATGTATTATTAAGCGCGCCAAGTTGAATATCAATTTTTCATTATACTTATATTTTTATCACACATCATTCAATTTGCAATAAAACCGAATCATCCTAAAATAACATTCCACCCACCATAACCATCCCACTGCCGTCATTCCTCAAACATCCTAATAAAAATCCATTCCTTTCAAGCACACTGAAACCTCCCTCAAAGAAAATCTCTCGCAGCACTCGCTTTCCCGGCCCCCTGCATTTTTCCCTTGCCATATATTCATTACACGCGATGTTTCAGTTCGCCTCGGCCGGACGAAAGATTTACTCTAGTGCCGGCAATTAGTTTCCCTCGGCGGGGCGCGATAGCGAAGAATATTATGCAACTCGGCTTTTCCGCGGCGCTGCGTGATTTAGCTGCGCGCCGGCTATAATTTTCGCGATTTTTCACGAGCCGCGGCAACCGACCGAGGCGAGGTGTTCGCAAACTTCTTGCGGATGCGTCGCGCGAAGTTTACGGGGGACTTCAGGACGGAGCCTGGCGGTCGATCGGAATTTCTGGTTGGAGGTGCGGCTTGAGGAGATCGGTGGAATGTTGGACGATGGGAGCTTTGGATGAAGGTGATGCTGTGAGTTTATCATTATTTTTTACGGTGGTGATAAAATTTTTATAATGTAGGAAGTTTTTATGTTGCGGAGTTGAAAGAATCTTAATTTGAGAGGAGGCGTAAAACGAGATGAGGGTGCCTATTTTTGCGAAATCCAGATCTGGCTCGATCGATGTTCAAATTTTTTTTTATAAGTAAAACGACTGTGTTTTACCAGATAATTAAGAAGGTACGTATTCGAAAATTTTTTTGGTTGTTTTTCAACTCTTTAAGGATAAAAAGTTAAAAATGTTATATTACTATTTCTTTTATAATACTTACTGAAAGTAATACAATGATAGTTTTTCATAAATTATCTGGTAGTTACTAGCTATCTGGTATGTTAATTGGCAAGTATGGAATAACATATGGAGGGCTTAGTGCCAAAAATAGTCAAGTCCATTTTGAAAAATGGTCTTTTTTTAGCGAAGAAAAATGGAAATTGTAAAAATAGATCCTTGGAATACTGCACATTGAACCAATTTTTAATTCAAAATTTAAGTACTATCATGTCAATTCTAATTGTAGCATCATCCTTATTCTCCCTAAATTGCAGTGGAAACATTTTTCAGCTATTACAATTTTAGATGCAGCAGAGCAGTCTTACTACAATTTTTTCTGAACTGTACAAGATGTTGGACACTTATTGTTCTGTAGTTCACCGAGGGCTATTTACGTCAAGTATCTTGTGTATTCTGTTATAGCCCACTGACCGCAATAAGTGAACGAGCTCTTTGCACGTAGAAGCTGTTCTTTTATTATGGCGATGTTTTAAAATAGAAAGACTTAGCAATCACAAATTGATATTGAGCGATGGGTACGTTGGATTTAATTTATGAAGGATGAATTATTCATGAACGACAAACTGGAATAATTTTCACATAAAAAGCAAAATGAAAAAATTTTATGTGAACTAAAACATTAAATAATAAATTCTATTGACATTTAATTTAACTTTAAATGTACCATCATTTCTGCCTTTCCAGAAGAACCATCTTTTTGATCATTTAAAGTTACACACTTTATTTTAACAGGACGAAAAGCTCCGGCGAGCAAGAAAACTCTTAATTATAATACCATCCGTGATGTATTTCCCTCGTGATTTGTCAATCGGACGCTGGGCATGAAAGAGCGCGCGACAGCGAGGAAAAGTGGCAGTTTTTCTTTGCAACTTGAAAGCCGTAATATCGACGATTGGAGGGATAAAACTTGTATATAACTGACGGCCGCCGATTTCGTTAAAGTTAGGCGCCGATCTTTTTCCGCTCCTTTCTTTTCGTACTCTGTCTGAAAAAAATAATCCCTTAACTTTTAATCTTACTATGAAGAAAATGACGCGAGTAATTTGAATAAATTATTTTTGTAAAGTTGCGTATGCTTTATTACTTTTACTTTTGTGTGAACTGTCTAGCGTTTCAAAGAAAGATAAATTTCGTTTGATAAGAAATATGTTATCTTGCTATAAGATAAAAATAATATATTTTGATAAATGAATATTATCGAATTAACATAAAAGCTTTTTATAATACGCGTCAAGCGTGCACGCCTTCGCAAGTCGTTACTCCACGATTTATAGAATGGATAATTAATTATCATCCGACTACGAATTTAACACTCCATTAAACGGCCAAGTGAGCCTCAGCGCCAGCTTAGAAACTGAAAAACTCCTATCAAACAACTTTTTATTACTCATATAAATTTTTTCCTCCCACCCAGAAAACAAAGCCCGATGATTCACGTCTTTTCAGCGACCAATACAAAAAACAATATCACTCGGCAAAGAAACAGCGCGAATTTACGATCCATTAATAAACCAACCCAGCACCTCCCCCCAGGCAAAGCCAGCGCGATTTCGGAAAAATTTTCCGACAACCAAACGCTATCAGGCTCGTCGAATCATCCATTTCCTCGCAGCGAGCGATCATTCTTAGAGGAAAGTAGTAATCTGCGATATTTCTCGCGCCGGACGCCTTTTATCAGAGGGCCGGCTCGCGCTGGGAGAGGACATTCGAAAGGATTTCGAGAGCGCAGCGCGCCAGCCGGATAACCGAACGGCATATACCTGCTCGGCCTCGTAAATATCGCAGCCGCGGATAAGGCCGTAGGAAATACGCGGAAGAGAGACTCGCAGTGGGAGAGGATGGGGGAATGAGAAACAGAGGGATGAAGCTCGGAAACAAAGAGAAACAGAGGAAGAGATTACGATAAAAGAATTTTGTGGAGAGGGGAAATGTATGGATCGAGCGGGCGCGCGCGCGCGAGCTGAGGATCATATTTAGAGCGGCGCTATTGTGATAAAGGTGCGCTTACTTATTGGGCGTAATTTATTTCTGCATTAAATGCCAGATTAAGTGAATAATTTCGAGTTGTTATTTCTTTAAAACAGCGCAGTTAGTTTGATAAATAATCAAATTATATTTAGTTTAAATAGCGAGTGAAAGAGCTACTTAAAATTCAAGCGAAAGTGTAGCTGCTAAAGGTAAGCGCCCTTCGTTGCAGCTGAAACGTTAAATTTTCAAAATTTACTTCCTTTAGTACAGCTGTCGGAATTATTACGTCGAAGCTCACTGACTCCGTTACATAAATACATTTCCACCTACACAACTTTGGCGTGCATTCATTCAACAGACGCGAGTCGTTCGCAGCCAGTTCTCGGGAAGTAAATGCGAGAAATGAGAAGCTGCTCTTCTCGTCTCGCTGCGCCTCGTAAAGCTCGCGTAAAGCAATGCGCGCTATTGTGTGAACGCGGGAGTTGATGTACAGTGTAATAAATTATTAATATTAATTCATGTTGTTTTTTGGTTTGTATAATTAGTAAAGATTTAAAAATAATTTTGATAGAATATTTATTGGCATCCGTGTTAAGACATTTAGAAAGTTCTATTAGCATGAAAATAGCTTTTTCAGATAAGGTTTACTTGATCTTTTTGAAAGTGTTAGTGACTCTATAATAATAATAATGAGATCAACCTTATTTTTAGGTCAATAAGT
>JAPYZA010003459.1:0-16616 GCA_030522685.1 Eupelmus azureus | reverse complement strand
TGGCCTCCATAAATGTACTTTCTATATTTGTGCAAGATTTCAAATTACTATTTCTCAAAGACTACAAATGACCCTTGTGCAAGAACTTTTAACCATCTCTTTTGACTGAAAATGTTAAGTTTTAACAATTTCGTTCAAATGATATTCTTAGATGCTTTTGAATATTGATTTGGAACTATCCAATAAAAAACGATCTTGTTTTTTATTTTCTCCTATACAAGAATTAATTAATATTTTACTGTTCTGAGACTACTTAACTACAAAGCCTATTTTAATCCAAGATCGGGAGATTCATCATATTCCGCCTCAGACAATATTGTGTAACTGATCTCGGATTCCTACTTAAGGTCGGACTTAAGAAGATTACGTATTTTGAGGTATGCGGTTACGTAGAAATGAGTATCGCAGTGTACATGAAGCTGACGCAACCAGATTCTACGGGCTTCCAGTTTATTTATTATCTTTTATCATATTCGATACAAAATAATGGGGATATTAGGAATATTATTTTCGAACCATCTTTCCATCAGAAAAACAAAAAAAATAAGTATTCGTGATGGGTCACAAATGGTAGAATAGTTTCTGAGAAACAGATATACTCAGATACACGCACATAAACTAAACACACACATACACACTCACATACACAAACATTTTATAAAATGAATGTATCTCAATTTCAAACACCTCAAAATTTATATTTGCTGTTTTATTCTATTATAAACTAGAATTTGGAATAAAGTTTTTAAATAGCAATGTTTTTATTTTTCAATATATTTATGAGTAAAATAATAATTTACTTTTTTAAATAAATAAAACTTTCATTCTATTTCGTTAACGAGAAAATATACCATAAGACTTCAAACATTTACCAACTATAATTGATGTAACGTAATGCATACTAATTAGGAGAGTCTAGCATAACATTGTAAGTGAAATGTATTGCTTGCATAGTAAGGTCAGACTATGAAAATGACACATAATTATTATTCCTTACTAAAATATGAATTAAATCAATTTTTCTAGATTAAACCCTGTTCATAAGAATAAATAACGAACAAATTCATTAAAAAACTCTTATAGCACTTTATTCTATTAAAAAAACACACTTAGATAAAAAAAATGTAAAATAAAACAGAAGTTTCATGATTGCGAAGCCGCCATCTTCAACGAAATGAAGCGCCTATTCAAAGCGTTCAACTTTTCAACTAGACGCTAATTAGGAAAATTAAATAGTTATTTTACGCTCGTTATTTCTCTGCCCTCGCTGCGGAAGCTCGGCTCCCTCGCGCATACGCGAAAATTAACGAAGTCCTCAGCGTAATGAAAATAAATTTAATTTCCGGCGCTCCTAACTCTACCGCGCGATCTTTGCGGAATCGATTAAAGGCGCGAGGTGCGTGTATAAAGTATTTCGCGGTCGCGTGAAAAATGGCCTTCCATCACGAGAGAGCGCGTTCTGAGCGGCTACGGGGGTGTACGGTAGCTCGCTTCTCCTCGATAAGGCGAGTGCAGGCCTGTGTTATATCGATGATCCGCTGACTTTTATGACTGGAGAAATGATCTCTTGCGAGCCTGAATAGCAGTGTTTTATCAAAGCGGATGTGTTAGGATATGATAGGGAGGTTACTAAATTAAAATAAAATTCTGTTCTTTCTGGTTTGTTTTTTTTAGTGTGTTTCTGTATTAAGTTTATTTTTTGAGGGAGTGTGTTACTTTTACTTTTAGTTATGCACTGTAGAAGAAATTTTTTGCACTGAATTATTTGGTTATGAACAAAAATCAATTTTTAAAATTCTATTATTTTATCACATAGTTTTGTTTTATTTCCAGCTCTCTCGAATCAAAAAGCATGAAATTTGAAACATACAATGAATAATAAAATATTTTTAAAGTTTTTCAAAAATAATATTTTTTGCTTTTGAAAAAGCTTTGTTACAGTAAGAAACAAGGAATTTGAGAAACATATTATAAATATGTTTTTAAGTATTCAGAATAAAACTTTATTATTTTTAGAAAATGTTAGTATGGAAATGTGAATTTGAATATGTGTGCGCGAATTTGCATGTGTATCATTATTTCAGTTTAAAAACAATTTATATGTGATCTGATAACATTTTTTTTATTTTCCTAGGTGCATACTATACATACTTTTTTTACTTTTAATGAGTATTTATAATTACAAGTAATCTAAAACATAAATACAAAACAAATTTCTGTGAAATTTCACAATATTTTCAGTTACAAATTGAAAATTTATTATATAATAATTTTAGAATCTCCGAAATAACTTAAAATTAATATTATACATAGTTTTTGCTTATAGCAGAAGCATTTAGATATACATTTAATTTGATAATTTTTAAATTAAGGTTGATAAAGTCAAATGCAAATAAACTGATAGTGTTTTTTTGATGTTTTTATAAAAGAACAACATTGAATTAATAAAAGAAAAAGATAGATACTTGTTTATTAATTAAAAGCAATATTTTTATTAAATAAGTATAACAATATTCATCATTATATTTTATTAACCATTTTAAATTAAAAAATACATCAACTCGTAAACTCAATTAAAACCAAAATCATCCTAATCCGAAAATGCATTCCAATCTCAACAAAGACCAAACATCGATACACGAAAAATCGATATAACCCAATCCAGTGAAACGTACCTCCACCCAGAGCATCAGAACGGTTACACTGACAAAACTCAGCTTGCTTGTAATCCGCTAAATAACGAAACCGGCAGCCCCCAGCTTCCTCAAAACAATAGCATCCGCACGGGCCGAAGCTCGGCAACAAAGGTTGCGGGAAATAATCTTGCGCGAGCGCAAACAAAGCTGCCGGCGTAGCGGGATAAATTTTAAAATCACCCACCGTCCACCCGCGAAAATCGCGCGTTATAAACCCCCCTTCCCTTTCCCCATAAGAAGAAATAAAGCTCTTTGCAAGCGCGGCTCAATCCAGCGAAGCGCGCGAGAGCGCGAAAAATGAATAAAAACAGGAGACGAAACAATGCGAGCGAAAAATCCGATGCGAGCGCATTTCATACTCGGGCTGATTCGCGCGCGCAATGAAATGAGACAATGCGCGTGTGGCTGGAAAAATGAGAAGAATGTAAATAGGTGCTAGCGATCGCGCTGCGGATTGCGGAATCGAATGAACGGGGGAATATGATTTTTTTTTTGGTTTGGTATGGAATTTGGTTGGAGAGGATTTCCTGTCGATGTTTCTTTGTGATGGATGAAGGGTATTTGCTTTGTGGTTGATATTTTTTATAGAAGTGTTATGATTTTAACCCTACTTTTTACGGATTTATTTTTGAGTTCGTAAAAGCGATTCTTGATAAAATAGGAGATTGACGTAGGTGAGAATGGAATGTTGCGAGTAGGTAAGTATTGCTGAAGTATGTATAAATGCTGAAATTCAGATGAATCCTATAATATACGTTTTAAAATAGAATGCAGATGAATTAAATTCATTATATATCAAAAATAAAACACTTTAGCTCAAAAAAACTAAATGGCTATAAACACGTTTATACGCTTCAACATTTTAATTATCCCGCGAGAACTGTGCTGAATCATTCTCTAAATTGAACGGAATAAATTTAAATTAAAAAATTAATTTAAAGCCATACACAAGTATAAAAATAAATAAATTACCGACCTTTTCGTTAGTACAAAAATGGATTCACGAAAATAATACTCGTGCACGTATAATATCGTAATTACCTTGGAACTATAAAAAAAGAGTTGCCCAACCTTTTAAATGCGTACACATACTACTCCTTTTCACCCCTGTTGTATTGTTTTTTTTATTTGTTGTTTTGCAAGGCTGCTGCCGCTGTAGCTGCAGTCACGCGTAAATCAGGATTTGCAAAATGAGTGGACGCGCTGTAGGACCTGGACGTAAATCAGCGTTAGTACGGGTGGAAAAAGGCTTTTTTAGCCCGAATTTTTCCTGTTTTTTTGGTTGATGTTTTCCCTTTTTTGGAAATCACGTTGAATGCTTTGAATAAGTTTTTTCAACAAATCGGACGAGTTTCGAGTAATAAAATTTTTTTAAATAATTTTCGTACATTTTTGGGTTGTTGTAGAATACTAATTAATTTTAAATGATCTTGTAAAATTAATACTTGCATCTACTAGAAGAATCATTTTAAACTTTTTGCCAAGTCACAAAAGTGTTAACATCCAATAAAAAAATAACAACTCACCAGCCTCTCGTAGCTCTGGCAACGATTTGAAATCGATCGCTTGAATCCGGATGGTGATTACTCTTAACCAACTCGCCATTTTTGCCAGCCATCTTGACCATGTAGTGGCAACCCAACAGTGTTTCATGCTGATCGAGGATCGTGATGTTATTTTCAGCGGCAATGAGCCGTGTAGATGAGGTCAGGTCCAGCGCTACCCAGGAATATGGCTTGACCAGCCAGCTGGGATACGAACAGCGAGATGTCTCCGATTCTGTTAATAAAAAAGTATTTGCTGGTGTGAATTAAGGAATTGTTAGAGCAAAAAGATTTTGTAGCATTTAAACACTTTGAGCGGGAAACCATGAAAAGAAAAATGATTGATTTGGATTATAAAAAGGTGATGAATTCTAATGGATGATTTTTTAATCCGTGGTAAATAATTATTAGTTATATATAAATACAATTTATAGAAATAAATTTTTTAAATTTTGTGGTGTCAGTGGTGGGTCAACATTTTTAATGAGCACTTAGATTGAATGAATTATGGTGCTTATGAAAAATGTATACTTTACATGAGAATTTTATAAATTCAATCTAACTAATTATAAATAATTATCGAACTGAAAAAATCAAGTATTTATCAAAAAAGTGTTATTATTCCAGTATTAATCAATATCAGAGTGTACTACTATTACAATTTAAAAGCATTTTGATAATTAAAACAAACATTCGACACACGAATCATCCACAATACTCCAAGTCCCTGTCCACACGTGCCGACCATCTTCACATCCAGCTTTCCCAGCATCTCACCATCCTCTCTCGCACAATGTTGTCCCTTCAACGGTTTCCCTCATTTTTTTTCGTCAATTCCGCCACCTCCCGTTCGCTGTCTCGTCTCGTCGAATCAAGCAGCCGGAACGAATTATCGGCCGATCCGTTGATCCGGGCTGGATTAATCGCTTATCGTCGACCGTTCTCGGATTTCCTCGCGCCCGGCGTATAATGAAATTCACCCCGTGTCCCTCTCTGTCTCTCTTTCGTCCGATGAATCGTCGCGCGAGTCACCCGAACGCGTGTTCGATGTACGGATAGCCAGACTTTGTACGAGAGATATTAAATACTGTGTTAATATTCTGGAAAGGCCCGGTGGTACTTGTGAGTTTTGCTTAATGAACTGGGTTGCCTCGCGTTAATGGTTTTTTTGCTTCGTGTTATTTATATGATAAAAAAGTATTATTTAAATTATACGTAAATGTTATTTAGATATTTAGATTATTAAGGGATGTCATTTTAATTACAAAAAATAAATAGAGATATGTTGAGACGGTATTTGCATTTATAACGGTTTATAGTATGCAAGATACATCTAAGCTGAACTGACTTAAAAATAAAACTAAAAATTTTTAGAAACATAAAAACTGAATAATTGCATTACTTTCCAGGAGGATCAAAAAAAGGATTTTACAACTACTAATAAAAAAAATCGATCTTCACGCAATTGGCAATCTGACAAACAGCCCATAAAATAACAATTATCCCTACGCGTAAAATCTTTACCAACTCAAAGATACCTCTACCACTACCTCTCTTCCAAAAATAAAATTTCTCGTATATCAACGGCTCTGCAAAAACCATTCGAGACATCACCTCTACCAAATTGAATGCCATATTTTTTCAATTTTCAAAATAGAAAGTCAAAAAGGTAGACTATACATACAAAAATTTTTTTAAAAAGTGGGGGAAGGTACCTGTCGTGAGCAGAACAAACGGATTGCTAAGTGAGGCACGCTCAGAGTTGCCATGAAAAATTGTCTTTTCCGAAGTGCAGGAGAGTGCACCGAGCGAATTAATGGCTGAAAAATATCGTCGGTCCGGATCGATGCTGGCCGAGCGATGCTTGCTTCGTTGTTTCGCGAATATCGATTTCACCTTTGTTTTAACGGGGAGTGGTTTGGGTCATTAGCGGGGAAATTAAGGCGAATGTGTTTTCAGTTTTGAAGATAAAGTTTGACGTAACAAAAATTATTAAAATTTGCTAATTAAAGTGGAAGGAAATTTATTTGAAGATTTTATTATTTTTATAAACTTAAGGTCAGTTATAAAAGATAATTTCGATTTTTAACAAAATTTTCAGGGTAAGAGCAAGTAAAATATTAGCAAAGAGTTATTATATAATTTGAATAGTGACTTTGTTACTAAAGTCAGTAGAAAAAGTTCGTTATAGTCCGACAACTACAAATGGATCTACGCCTCAATTAAAAAGTTCAGTCTTCATCATTCAGTGCGTTATTTTCTTCTTAAAATACCTTTATAATGCTTAAATAGACTCCTAATTTAGGTCAGGTAAAAACTTTCACCATACTGTAACAACGTTAATTTTTCTCTTCTCCACGAATCGTTCTCAAAAAAGAAAAAAACGTTGTTTTTTAACTTTCGCGAAACTTTGAAATTTCATTGTTGTTCTTTAGATCAAGTTCCTCGACTTTTAAAGAAATTTAGCATAAACTATGTACTTGTTAAAGTAACTTTTGAATTTGCACTATAAATAAAATCAAGCCACGCCTAAGCACACCTCGCAAAATGTTTAAAAAATATTTTTCTAAAGTCAAGCAAGTATAATCCATTTATCAAAATTGTACGTTTTCTCACCATGAAAATTTCAGCAATCCTAAACGAATTACTTACAGAAAAGCATTTGCAAAAAGATAAGCACGCGTATTCACATAAGACGCGCGCTCGCTTAAAAGCAAAAAAGGATGCAAAACAATCCAGACGGAGAGTACGCGCATACATCAGACAAGCTTCTCTGAATTCAGTAGCACACGGCAAAGAGAATCGGCAAAAATATGACGGTGCCAAAAGAGGTACGTAGCTCTTTTCAACAGCTCAGGGATTACTACATGAAAAAGTTTAGGTGAGGACTAAGCTATAGGAATAGGTAGTATCACACTTGTGCAGGTTAGAAGTGCTTTGAATAGATGAAAAAGTACGATGCAAAAGTTTTCATTTTTTTTCAAAACATTTTATAGATGTTTTTTACAAGAAATACTTTGCGGTATAATTCTTTAAAATTCAGTACAAATTTTTGATTCTCGAAAATCAGCCAATTAAATTATGTAAATTTCAATTGATTTCTCGTGGGACACCTCGAATATTTAAATCCTTTTGGACTGGATTTTCGATTCCATAAATAGTTATTGAAAGAATTCAAAAAATTATAAAACATAAGATAAACGTGAAAATTGATATTATTTAGTGAATTCTAAAAATGACATAAATCGACCGAAACGTCAATTTGGAATAATTGCTTACAGAATAAGACCTATTTAAGACGTTTATACGATGGTGTCATCGGTTAACGAGTCTTATTGTTATCTTTCTGGCCCAGCTAATTAGAATGCTTTTCATCCGTGTACATCTGATCTAAAAGATGGTTCTTAGTAGACAGTTAACAAAGGCAGCGGCAACAATTATTATTGATTCATAATTAGTTTAATAAAAATTTTACATTTTTTCTTTCACTCTATTCTCTTTCTATTTACACTAAAGTTTGTCCGTAATGGGCTACTCATTAATTATTATGTTTGTTTCATTTGTAGCAGTTCTTAACATGAAATTATTATTGCTACAGGCTTGCAAATTTAATAAGCTCATTTTGTCAACTTTTATTTTTCCTTTTTTGCAAAAACATCAAACATCGGTAAAGCAAAAAAGAAAGATTAACGTCATGTGTGTGGAAACTGAAGAAGGAGAAAAGCCGTAGTGTTAATAAAGATGAAGGAGAAAAGTGGCAGTGCGAGAAAAAAATCAGCGAGATAAATAGGAGGCGAGAAGAAGAGAGAAAGAGAGCGAGAAAGAAAGAACGCTGGGAAAGGGGAAAAGGCAGGTGAAGCTGATAAAAAGGCTGGAGGGGCGAGGTTGAAGTTTTTAAGCTGCTTAACACTCGAGCCAAATTTATCGTGCAATGCGCCTACGATTTGAAATATGAACATGCTGCGGTACGTCAGACTTGCAACATAACTTTAGTAAAATATGAATTTTTTTTTATCCAGGCGTGTATCTGGCGCCTTATTTCACGCAGAAAAAGATGTTTAAGATTTTCTGACCTTTTTTATAAATACAGCTGTTTTTTAATACATGTAAATTTGATATTTATGGAATTTAACAGAAGATTTTGAAGTTTTTTAAAATAATGTACTCAATTTATCTTACGGTTTAAATTTACAAGTCGTTTGTTATAATCAATATAAAATAAGATTTTTTTAAAGAATCAAACTATTAAAAAAAGTCTTAAATTGTAAGTCTATAAATAAAAAAAATAAATAAATAAAACATCAAAATCCTTTAAAAAATATATAAACGTATGTAAGTGATTTTTACAGTTCATAGATTTCAATATATTTACTACAACTCATTTCACTTACTTTTCCTGAAATATTACATACATAAATTTAAAACTCTACATATCGCAAAATACAATCCAACAATTTATTAAAAACAGCTTCAGCACCCCCCACCTCAGCTCTCCAGTAAACAATCCAAATCAATTCTGAAAATTTTCGAAACAAACTTCCCCGGATAAGCCCTTTTCTCCATCGAACGCCAAACCTCCCGCCAAGCATCGCGGAAGCGATAATTTTTCAGGTATGCGACGGCAGCTGCGTCTGGGCGCGCAAAGATCGATGCCGATATATAAGCACCCTCCCAAGCCGTGCACCCCTACATGTTCTCGGCAAGAATGCGATCCGGCGTGCCGACGTCACCTCATAGTTTACGCGTTCCTCTTTCTCTCTCTCTCTCTCTCCGCAATATGCCCCCGAGTTAAGGACAAGCGCGCCCCCGACCGAATACCGAAGGCATGTCCTCTTCCTGCGCGCCGCCACTACCCTCCAACGCTTTGGGCTATTGCGTGCTCGTCTCCCTCCCATCGCCGACAAAAGTCCGTCGCTGTGATTTTTGTTGCTTGTTTCGTTGAGGCAGCCTTACTCGGAAATGTTACGTATGCGGGGCACGAGGGGACGAGAAATCTGGTTCTGATAGGAAGTTTGGAGGGGTATTTTTAATTTTTGGGGTTGATGGTGCGCGATTGCTGAAGGTATTGTTGATAGAGGAAGAAGATGTAATTGGGATTATAGATCTTTCTGTAGTATTGATTTATATTTAGTCTACTGATCACTATAGTTATAATATGGAAATAAAAGTCAAATAAAAGGGATCATTTAAAAATTTTCTTCTTTTATGAATTTTACAAATATCTTTTTGTTGAATCTAAAAAACAAAACAAGTTCTGATGTGAAAAATTTACAGACAATAAAACGACTGCGAATTCGGCTAAGTCCATAACTTTACTCCGTTTTACAGACCAAACCAATTCACCAGCAAAATATCAGGAAAGAAAGTCTCCGTGCACTCCAAAACATTACAACGCAAACCCTTCGTAATAAAAATACAATTCCCTTTTCCTTAAAGACCTCCAAACCATCCCTACAACAGCCACTAAATCTATACAAATCAAATCGATAAACACTCACTTTGAAACATCTTGAGGGTCTTGGCGCCGTCGGTGGCGCTGGTGAGGCCGTTACAGCTCGCGTCGCCGCTCTGCGCCAGATTCCACGTGTTGTTGGCCGACTTGGCGTAGGCGAAGCAGCGATACCTGCCCTCGTCGTTCACCATACCCGTGCCGTTCAGACGCGCCACTAGGTACTGCGTGCTGCCCTCCTTCCACGTCGCCAGGCACTCCATCTCCACGTCTGCGAGTATCGGCAAAGAAATTGATCGCTGTTACTGTGACTGGCTGTATATAGCTTTTGATGGATCGATTGTATTGCTAGTGATTTTCATTTTAGATTTCATAGTGCATAGGTTTTTTTATGTAGCTACTTCTGTTGGTTGGCGGAGGGGTAAGGATTTGGGTTTCGATCGATGGTTTCTGAGGCTTTTTTTAAATTTTGTTGATGATTTTGTAATGTATAAGTTTTAGTTGAAATTGATTTATGCTTATAACGTATAAATTTATTGGATTCTAGTTAGGAAAAGAATCTTTCTGCTTGGCCTATTTTCTGTTTCTACAATTGGATTATTGAATCAAATTTTAAAGTAATTAACGTCTCTCAAATCATACTTCTCCGATAAACCCATTTCAAAAAAGCCTCAAACATTTCAACATCGTTTTTTTAGCCAAAAAGAAGAAATATCCCAGCAAAAAAAGTGATTAATGTAACAGAAAAACGATTCTGCCCAACGAGACAAATTATCCTCTTACAAACGGCGAACTTTTACGAAAGGCCGCGATCGCACACATCGACGATCGGCGATAAAAGTCCTCGCGTGTCGAAGCAACGCGTGTTGCAGCAGCAGTTTTCATTGGGTCGTTAAAAGTCGCGAACGAGTTCGCGCGCGATATATATTTATACGTCTTTTTTTTTTTCTTATCTCTCGCAGCCGCGCCAGGAAGAGAAGTATCCAGTTAGGATCAATTAGAGGCGACGTTATACGCGGCGCCTTTATTTCGATGACTTTATTTATGGGGTCTGAACGTAAGGATTATACGGCCTCACCGAGAAAATTTAGCCGTCTCGAAATTGGATTTGCCGCTATTTGTACTCGGCGATTCGCGCGTCGTTTTCTTTCTCTTGGCCGCGCTGAATTGAATGATGAGTGTAATTTCGATTTTTAGCGTGGAAATATCGCGACGTATAAAATGCTTTTATGCTGCTGAAATCGTTAGATTTGAAATTAGTGTTTGGACAAAATAAATTTGAAAAGTTAGTTGGTTTAAGTGCTATTGAGTGGAGAACTTATTTTTATTTGTTATCAGCAAATTGATTACCAGCTCATGAAAACAAGAAAAAGCTATAATCATTTATTACAATGATTTACGATGTTGACATTTAATAATCTTTACTGCTTTACTTTACTTTACGTTGCATCTTTAATTTCGTTTGACTACTAAATCACATAACCAGTCCATAATAAAAATTTAATCTCACTACTCTATTAACACTCTCATCACCGCCTCTCCATCCATCATCTAAGTCCAATCCGTCGATTTTTCCTTCACATCCACCCCCAACTACAATATAACCAAAATCCAACGACCAAAACCGTGTCATCAAAACTAAAACCAATAATTCCTTTGACCATCCCTCGGAAACTGCACAACGAGCTTCGCGCACTACAACCACGTGGACATTAATTTCCGTCCCGCTCGCTCGGAGCGTTAATTAACAGAAGAGCTCGCTAAAGCCCGCTCGCATAACGGTCAATAAAGTTCCTCCGCTCGCGCAACAATGAATGATTAATGGCCTCGTCAATTACCATTTGTCGCACGCGCACGGTACAAACAGTTTTGCGCAATCATCATCGTGAGCCCACCTCGGATTACATCGCTCGTGCGCGATTCTCTGTGTCTCTTTTCGTCTGTGTACACGCGGCCCGCGTTTGCGCGCGCGACGACTGGCAGCTTTCTTTGATGCAGGCGTCGCTCTGGGGGATATGTAATTTTTTTGGGATGCTCTCGATTGATTGTTAGAGTTGCTTTTTGGGTTGACTATGGCTTTGAATTCTTTTGTGACAGACGCAACGTTTTAGGCGTTGCTTCGGATGTTTTTTGAAAAATTGTTTTTGTGGATGATTTAATTTCGAAAGTGTCTTTTTGGTGTTCTAAATTGTTAGCGAAGATTTTTTTGTTGTATTCTATTAGTTTAATTTTTTCTAAGTAGTTACGTATTTAAGACAATTTTCAGTGTTCTAAAGATTCAACATTCATTTTACGAACAAAGATCGAAGTTTATTTATTATTTTTATCAATTTTAAATTGTATGTGGATCAATAACCTTAGAATGATAATAACATAACAGTATTAAACAAACATCAATAACCACATTTAAATGAAATTTAAATATTCGTCTTTGTTTTCTTTCTGCTAAGTTATAATTCCTCTCATTCTAAATAGGACTGTGCGAGTGTGTAAAAGCGATCAGAGTATTTGTGAACGGTATTACAGTGAGATTTTAATGGTCGGTTTCTGATATATAAAAATTAAGGTTAATACCCATAGTTCATTTGAATAGATTTTTATTTCCAATACGTAAGCTATTGAATCTTAAATATGTGCTATTTTCTTGAAAATGGAATTTCGTTTATCTAGAGCACATTTTCCAATTTTAGGTATCAGAAATCGATTCTCGAAGCCACGTTCAAATCCCATTCTAGGACACTTAATCCTTTCTTTATCAGTGAATAAAAAAATAAAAATAAAAAAAGTATTAAAAAAATGTAAACGTCGAGTACTTGCTTAACTATCTCTGATAGCAAAATGGTTAGAAGTCCTTTAATGGCCGAAATAATTTTATAAAATTTTAAAGCATTTTTAGCTAATTGAAACGATTCAATACACTATTAACTCACATTGAAAACCAAAAATACTCACTATAACTCTCAGTGCCACTGACGTCGGCGCAGGCCATGTACCGCAGCAGCAGCTTAGAGTCCTGGGTACAGGCGTCCGCCTGCGACATCGGGGACCTGCAAGTCTGGGGATCATCGCCCCTGGTGTAGGTGAATTCCAACGGACCAGTGAATGGACAAGACGAGGGCGCCGCGTTCGAGCGGAAGAGCGAGTATAGAGTTGCGTCGCCCGCCAAGTGCGAGCATATGTGCCAGAAGTCGCCTCTCATGCAGAAGGCTGCGAGATTTTCAATGAGTTTTTGATTTAGTTTCCATTTTTTTTTTATTTTCTTTATCAACTACCGTTTATGTTGATAATAAACTCGATTGCAGTAAAATGACAATTATTGCAGTTGATTTATGTAGTAATAATTATGGCATTCAGTGCGGTTTGTTTCATTTGCTGTCACCTTTTTATTTTCTTTTGAGAAACTATAAAGATTAAGTGGAAAGTTTTATAAGGTTCTTAAATCCTTTGAAGTTTTTTTTAAACAGTAGTAAAAGTAAAAAATTAAAAACGTTTCTTTCCATAAAAGTCATCATAAAAAAAATTTATATCATCAGAGATACTGCTAAAACGATCGCCCTATATGTACTGCCATAATTAGCACTATAGTAGAAAAAAATTTCATACAATAAACGGAATGCATTTGAAATATTTGATGACTTACTTTCTTTGTACTGAATCACGTTCGTGTGCTTTTCATGCATGACCAGACAGCGAGAACATTTCTCATTCCTGAAACAATAACAGAGAAACGATACCCATTAATTTTCAAATATAAATTTAAGCAACCCAATGTGTAATAAAACATATCCAGTTTTTAATAGAAAAATTTATATATATTACGTTATAAAAATATATTTAGATTAATGAAATTCAATTAAATTATGTAACAATCATTACAATTACTCCTAACATAGCATTACTCTCAAGTTTTCTCTTTATTAAATGATTCAGTCATTAGCTTTTCGACCAATTATTCCTAAAAAAACGCTAAATTGACATGGCATTTTTAAACATTTTCCTCAATGTATCCATGCCGCTACTTATCCTGTAAAGCCAATCTTTTTTTCTCTCTTTTCCTCTTTTCCTCAGCTGTCATCAGCGCGCATGCAGAAAATTCGAGCGGCACGCCGCGGCGGCATCCACTATTTTAGCACTTTGTAAAAAAGAGGAACGAGGAAGCCGGCAGGTCACGCGACACTAATTTCTTGGCAATCGTGCTAATGCTCCGCTCCCGTGGTGCGTTTCCATCCGTATATAGAGTAGATGATGTTTTTAGCTCTATTTTTTTGTTTATTCTGTTTTCATATCTGAGTAAAAGTTTCAAGCTGTCGGTTATAAATTTACAGTTGGATTTAAACTTTACGATTTTAGAAACTTATTTTTACGTTAGTTATCTTATTTATCATATTATTAATAACGAATTATAAATGGACGTTAATTATTTGAAATTTTTATTTAATTCAAACAGTTATAATTTCAACTAATTATCATATTAATTTAAATTAATTCGTTGTGGTCTGAAAATATTTTCTTTTCAGTGATATATAAATAATTAAAATGCTACAATACCTAAAGCTGAAAGAAACAAAAATAAGAACCATCGAGCAGTAAGTATCTAGTTTCTATAAAAACTGTTTATCCAGAAAATTTCTAAAAATCAGTTTCTCACTCTCCCTTTTTCATCCATTCGTCCATGCGTCGAATCCACCCCGCTTTTTAGCAGTGCTCGCAAGCTCGGGGGTGGAAAAAAAAACAACAAGAAGAGAAGCGCAAGCGAGGATTTTTGCCTTTTAGTTTAATTGTGGCGTCAGCGCGCTTGCGTTCGCGCACTGCCACATACTGTACACGCTTTTATCGCCGAGTTTTTAATTGCTTCCACGAAGTAGCCGTTCGCCGCTGGGCGGATAAAGAAATCTAATTTTTTCCCCGCCCGGTGCGCCGAGCTCGATTCTATTTCTTTGGCTCGCTTTCTTTTTCGTCGCCGGCTGCGTTAGCTTGCGGTGCTTGTACGAGCGAGCTCGCCGCTAATGGAAACGACTCCTTTATTAATAGTCCAATTGCCGTTCGGTCGCGAGAGCGGGAGAGTCCGTTGCGCTTTAAGTTTTATGAAGCGCAGTAGTAATGCAGAGTGTGGTAAGACGGGCGATTTTAGATAGGTGCACGGTAAAATTGAAAAGTCTAAAAATTCACTGCTTTTGGGGAAAAATTAAGCGCTATGAAAATGATTATTTTCAATCTTTTGCAGTAAAAAATAAGTTATCTGAAGTGGAAATTATCCAAAAAATTGTATTAGTTTAGAATGTACTGAATGGTCGTATTAATATGTTAATAATTTTTTCACTATCATTGACTAGGAAAAGTGATGGATTTTGTTCAAACTTTGGAATGTGTTTTCAGATATTAAAATATGAGGAAAACTAGAATTTTAGTCTGCAACGTTTCGAAAACTCTAGTTATTAGTATTTTTAACTTTAGGAAATATTGAAGTAAAGGCTATTTTTCAAACCTTCTTTCATTATTATTATTATTTTATTATATCATTCATCATTATTTCATTATACAAGTGAAATTAAATTGTCTTATTCAAAATCAAATGTCAATTAGCATCAGTGATGTATTCTCGCTAATACATTTGAAAACGAATTCGGCTTATTGTGCACTGAATCTATTATAACAAAAACAATCAAATACTTGAAATACTCTAATGAATTTAAAATTTTAAATTCATTATATTCTTCGTCAAATTTTCTATTAAATTTTTTTAATATAATTACAAAATAATCTGATTATAACTAGCATTTTATGCATCGATTATGTCTAATTTCATGCTTAACTTTTAGTACATATATTTCTTTTAGTGTATTTACTTGAGCAAAAACAAAACAATAATTTATGATCAGGTAATTCAGTTGAGAAAAAAAGGACCACCGCACTGAGTCAATCACAATTCTAAACCTGCGTAATTTAGTCTAATGCAATTTTCGATTACTTGATTAGATCACGCTAAGAATACGATGATACATGCAATAAAATATTCTTTCACAATCTACCTGTATTAAACAAAACATTTCGATACCATTACCAACAATTAAAAGTAACATCCGAAAATTCGCATAAAACTCCCGATAACAAGAACAATAGCCGAGCGCGTTGGCGGCCAATTACGCCGCCATAATAATAAAGCAGAATCCTCCTTCTTTCTCTCATAAAAGTACCGGCAAATTTATTCAGCAATCCGACTCGCTAATAATTTCGCAGACTCTCGCGCCCGATCTTCTCTCCTCCTCAGTCATCTAGCCCTCTCTCGGGACATCGTCGCTAGCCAGCCAGTATTAGACTCCTCTCTTCTTCTTCTTTGTCCCTCTCCCTCTCTCTCTCTCTCTCTCTCTCTCTCTCTCTCTCTCTCTTACTCACTCTCTCTCTCACACAGCAAGAACAAAGGTAAACTTCGACTTAAGCCGGAGGAGGAGCCGCGCGCGCGCTGCCTTGACTGACGCTAAGTAAGCGCCGAGCCGAGGCGGAGGCGGGAAAGTAGCGTCGCCGCGCTACCGAGGACGAGACAAGTTTGCCAAGTTTTAAGTAGCTGCACGCGCGATACTCCAGGGGGTGGGCACCGCCGACCAAAACGAAGTTCTGGAAGGGGGGAGGGGGGGGGGAGGCAGGCCTGTACACACGCGCGTCGCGCTGGGAGCCTTTGTGTGAGCAGCTTGGGCTCGCGCGCCCGAGAGAGGAGATTCGTTAAAGCTTGCTTTAAGGTAGCGAGCGGCTGGGACACGTTTGACGGCTTTGCTGGGGAGGACGCGTCGAGATTTTCGGTTAGCTAATTTGTTGATTGAGAGGTGTGAATGTGGAAGGGAAGAGGTTTTTTGGGGGTTTTGGATGGCGAAATGTGTAATGGTAATTTTTGTTGTTTTTTTTATTGTTTGTGATCGATGTGGGAAAATTTGT
>JAPYZA010003458.1:0-22313 GCA_030522685.1 Eupelmus azureus | reverse complement strand
CACCTTACGCACCAGTATCGAACCGTATTTTATACCACGAGAGCCGAAAAATCATCTTAAAGTTATGATTTTGAGGTTAGAGTGGTATAAAGGTATTTTCTCCCACATTCATGAAGTATTTTCATTTTTTTTAAATTAAATTAAAAAATTTAAAATAATGATTTTTTTATTTTTTTTATTTTCAAGCCTTAAAGGTGGTTTGTCCCCTTAAATAGGTTCTTTGAACTATCCTGGCTAGGAAACATCCTGGCTAGGAATCCCCCTGGCCAGGAATCCCCTGGCTAGGAACCATCCTAGCTTACCTACTAAGTTACAATTTTGAAATGATTAGGCGATTTAATTAGTTAATCATAATACTTCTACAAAACATTTATTGTCATGCGTTTAAAAAAAATGAAAATTTAGCTTTGTAACGTCTTCTCTAAACTAGTGTCTCCCTCTTCTTTACCTAAGTTATAAAAATTGAAATATAACTATAATATTATAATACTAACACTATAATACTACATGTAAGTAGATACTTTCATATACGTTTGCTATAGATATATCAAACGGCTCTTCACTGACAGATGTCTTCCGTTAACAAATTTTTCGCCAATCTCGCCCACGAGGGAGGTAAGGGTACCAAAATTATAACTTTATCCACATAAGTGCAAGCTCAGGTTATACAGAAAAAACACACATCAACTTCGTACATACTCCTAGCCCTCAGAACCACTCGCTCGCAGCATCGGGCACCCAACTTATAATTACACCAGACGCCTCTCGCAAACTAACTCTCACTCACAGCCCGCAAATGTCAGCTCTCTATCGCCGAAACCGAAGCTACCCATCGATAAGAATCACAACAAAAGCAACGTCTCTCCGCACCAGCAGCCACAAAAAACAAAGACGCAAGGTATTCTGCACTCCGTATCACTCCCTCCTCCTCCCTGTCCCTTTCCCAACCTCTCCACCTCTCCACTCGCCGTATAATTAACAAGGCATGCGACCGCGCGTGCGCTCCGAGTCGTGCGCTGCACACACGGTATCTCGTACGGCTCGTGGCCCATTTCGCCTTAATTGTAATATGGACGCAGGGTGGAGCTAAGTTTGTCCAAAGCACGGAACCTTATCGGATAACTATTAATAGCCCAGGCCATACTGTGTTGGCTCTGCGGTGCTCGCCCGGACCGGAGATTCGGATCGATTGAATGTTTACAAAATGCAACATCGTCTCCTATGCGCGTGGCGCCTCTGGCTCGCTTGCCCGGCCTTTTGTAATTTCTCTGCTTTATCTAGAGCGCGCGCTGGCTCTTCCTTTTCGTTTAGCGCATACGGCGCCCGTGAGTCTATATGCGCGTTTATCAACTTGCGCTTGTGTTTGCCGCCGCCGCGGTTTGGGTTATCGGCTGTGTGTGTCGTAGATTGCTTTGGAAATGGGCTTTTCGAGGAATCGCTTCTTTTTTTTTTAATTATGCGCTTTTGTAGTGTTGCGCGCGGCTAATTGGAAAATTGAGCTGCGCGCGAGTGTGGATTATGCAGTCGATATTCTTTCTGCTTTACACCGTTTACTTTTTCGTGGAAAGTATGAAATGTTGTATTCGGATTACTGAAAAGGATTATTGAAGCAGTTCTTTTGTTCTTGCAGTGCTTTTAATTTGCGTATGATTATTTTGTACGCGATCCTACGGGCTTGGTCGATTCGGTAATTGTATCGGAGTGAAAGCTTAAAAGACAAAAGTGACTTTTGTAGTTCATGCTGCGATGTTTTATGAAATCAGTGGCAATTTAAAAGCTTTGCATCTTGTTAAACTGCCATTGATTATTTTTGTGACAAATAGATGTTCTTGGATAACTGATTGGATTCGTTTTTCGTGTTTTCCAGAAATTGATGTTTATTAACTACGAAACTAATTAATTCTGTTAATTAATTACGACACTAAATATAATCAGAGCCATAACTTTACTCTTGCAAACTTGTACTTAAATCGTACGAGTTATACTAAAAGCTTGAAAACTGAATCAGGAGTAGCCTTGTTTTCTTCTTTAAATTTTATGCTTAATTTTGTAAATGATAATAAAGTTAACAAATATTGATTATTTTATTATTCAAGTCTGGTATACATTGTGCCATATCTGTGGCTTCTCGATATAACGAGATAAATTCATTTTTGTAATTTTATAAAATTAACGGTTTTGCATTCAAACATATACCGAGAAACGAAAAAACAACAATTGAATTACAGATATATAAATAAAAACAATAAAACTATATTTATATTCAGATTTTCCAAAAATAGACTTATGCACTAAGGCCCGGAACAATATAATAAATAATAACTTTTCAGTAATTTTGTAAATTTTGTATAAAATAGGGCCCCTAAGTTCCTTAAAAACTATGTAACTTTGATTTTGAAAACATGAATTTGAATTTTACAGGATGACAGTTTTATGTGTATCAATTCAACTCATTTTCGCCGCATTATTTATTATTAGAGAAAAATCAAATTCTCTCATTTTTTAAGAATACTCAATTAATATTTCAAAGTTAAAACAATATACAAACGCGCGCGCAATCAAATATCCAGAAGGACAGAATTCAATGATTTACTCGAACCAACAGTCAATCCCATTCAGGACTTCAAATTAAACATACGCACTGCGCGCAGCACACGCATACACACACGCATCATCGGCGATGCAGAACAAAGGGACAAACGCCGGGAAAAGCGCCAAAATCATACACACCGCCGTTCCGATCGTGTCCATCAACGGCTCGTTAACTAATTAATAATCACTCGACGATCTCGCCTCGCACTAATAGATAAACCCAGCGCGCCGACACGCACACGACATGAAAAACATAGAGCCGGCCGATTCCATAAGTTAGAATAACACGGCGAGATAAAAAAGTGAAACGTGTATCGGTAAAAGACAAAGGAGTGCTCGGCAGCAGCCGGCACGCCACGATAATATTTCAAGTCGCCGGCTTATCGTCGCGTAGATACAACGCGAGATATACAAGCCCGGGCGAAAAAGTTAATAAAGAACAAAAGGACTTGAGACGCGCAGCTACCTTCCACGAGACAAGTTTTGCACGTTCCGGCCCTTGTAGTTTGCGGGCTTGAAATGTAGGTTGGCCGGGGGCTTCGTTGTGCGCTTTGAGGCCGGCCATGGTTTGGTCATGGTTCGAGTTAATTAGGAGAAATTGGGTCATGGTTGCCGGGTGATAATTAATAAGAGAGCGTAATGGATGACGGAAAACATGAGGTACTACGGCTTAAGCGTGTGTGGTTTTGCGCGGCGTTGAGGCGGCTTTGCTGGCTGTTAATGTGCTTTCTATTTCGCTGCTTATCTTTTATCAGCTGGAAATTAAAACTTGGAAAATGGGTGGTAATTAAAGTAATAAATATGAGTAAACACGTTGAAAAAACCAAGTATTCTGCTGAAGTATAGTATGAATTTTTAAGTAGGTCGTTCATTGAAAGCTATTTTTATAAAGCTTTCAAAGTGCATTAAAGGATTTTTCAATAACATTCAAAGAAGATTATATCCTTGTTAATTAGCATTTTCCGCAATAGTTTAATGAATCTTTTAAACAAAAATGAGTTTGTTATTTACTCGATGTTTTTATAGCAAATAATTTAGAAAGAATCTTGATAAAAAGAAACTAGCGATAAATTCGAGCTATATAGAAAAGCGCGAATTTCACTCGATGGAGGTAAATAGCTGTCGGTCTAGTTCTCTTTTCCCTTCTTATCGTTCCCGTTCCATCAGCAATTTTGTGCTCAAGTTGGAGACTCATGCTCTCTTTATTCTCCGCTTGACTTGGTGACAATTTTGCCCTTTTCCACCACTGTTATTCTAGGAAAAATTGCTAGGAAAGAGTGAACTTTTACTGGAAGCAATAATAAGCATTTTAATCCACTTTGCTCTTTTATTGCTTCTTATTTATTTTACGCACAGCGGCATTTGCAAAATTACTTACTGAAGGAATGACATTTTTTAAAGCAACAATCTTTTGCGCGTATTACTATTACTTTAAAAAATGTGGTAAATATTAGATAAACCTATCCGTTTATAACTTCTTGCTTTTGACGCTTCTAAGAAAAATAATGTACGAAGTCAACTGATAATTTTGTTATTAAAGCTTCTTATTTTAAACTTGCTGGAAAATAAAATACTTTTTCAAAACACGTACTTCTAATCTCTTTTTAATCATAAAGGTATAAAAATGGTCATTATAAAGAATCATGCAACGTTTTTATTAAACTAAATTTTTATTGTATTTTATTTTTAACGTAATTAATATACATAAAAATAATTATGATTGTTAAAATTATTAGAATGTTAAAAATTATCGACCAGTTAGAATTAAAGTGGCAACTTAATTTGTTAAAAAATTTATTAAAAAATTTCTGTAATTTTAGATAGATGAGATTATGCAAAAAAAGTTTCCGAGAAAGCCGTCAAAGAACTGATACTTTCCAATTGAATTTTAAAGTTTATAATTACGGTATTGTGCGAAATAAGATACTGATTTCTATTTACAAGAAACTCAGCATTTCAAATGAAAACGTGAGTGTAAGAAGATACTTCAATACACTAACTACTGCGCTTTTTGATTAGAACTTATAATAAAATGAATTTGTGAACAACAATATTCAAATCGAACACATGTTTTCTTTTTTACAAATTCAATTGATGACTCAGGTTTTTTTCATGACTTAAGTGCGATAGAAAAATCAATGAACGTTATAATGTTATATTGTGTAATTAGCGCATGTTTTCATTTTATTCAAAAATTTTTCTCCGCGAATAATATGACTTTGCATATAAATGTAAGTAACAATAGATATGGTAATTCTCTTTTAAATTAGAAAAATAATATACAGTAAAGTGTATATTATTTTTCTAATTAAAGAGCAGTCAAAATGTTGACTAATAATATGATAATAAAATATTTTCATTAATATATTTAAAATCTTTTCTACAGCTTACAGAGCATCACAAAGCTCTACGTTGAAATTGGTATTCTGCACGCTTGGGGTAAATGCGATCACTTGCCAATACATCGGGGACCTTTCAATACTAAAGCACTTTTCAGCTCTTTTATTTTAACAAAAAAATCTATAACATTTTGACAATTTTTACTAAACTTATTGAGCATTTTACGATAAAAGCTTGTAAAATGGATGTAACAGCAAATAATAGAAGTTTGTCTTGTTCATATTTAATATTGCTTTTTTATTTGATACGAATTTAAATAAAAATAACTTTTTTATAAAAAACTTTTATTTTTTACTACTACAACTGGTTTAAGAAATTTTATAATAAAATGCTCGATAAGTAAAACTTTTATTTAAAATGATTTTTTCGGCTTTCAATCGATGGACATGCGGGGCATAAAAATAGGACTGGGTTTAAACTTAGTATTGAGTACGGTCCATTTGTTCTGATGGTTTTTTTTTTTATAAATTTGTTGCCAAAACTCCGATAGATATCACTATATCAATTTTTAAATATGGAAAATTACATAATTTATAAAAATTGATATACTTACCAGATTTATAAAAAAAAAAAATATCTGAAAAGGAGGAACATAGCTAATTGCAGAGTTTAAATCCAGTTCTACTTGTCTGCCTCGCATGTTCACCAATCAAGAACCAAAAGATTACTTTAAAAAATGTTTGATAAAAACAGAAAATCCTGAGGATTTTCCCGTATACGTATAGTCTTATACTATTATCATGCATGCGTTTAAAGAATAAATAATTACCCTAGTTAATTTTTTAACACTATCCCCTAACCTTTATTACTCACACCCTATCTCTAATCTTTCTCTATGATAATGCACCTAATTCTTTCAATTAATCCACCTGTCTTATATTTTATCAAACTCATTATTCATACAGACAGACTTTACACTCTATAAAGGCCATTCAGTCTTTCTTTAATACTTCATACTGCAAGGCCCGCGAAAAGTCTAAAAATATTCAAGCACGTACTTGATAAAAGAAGACTGAAAAAAAAGCGTCGCACGAAATAACGCACCTACTTTCGCACATCCACGCGAACATCAAACTATTTTTTCAGCGCCGCAACAGTCTCTCCAAACGTTAACCCCAGACTCTTACAAAACACAGAATCCAGCCTCATTCAAATATTAATCCATCAAAAGAGCTCGCACACGCAAAAGCACATCGCTCTCACCCGCGGCACTCAAATACCCAACAGGCGGCTAATTCGCCCGTCGAGATCGCGAACAAGGCTCGCCTTATTAAACCGGCTTCTCAAAATAAACGCTAAAAAACGCGCGAAAACAACCCTCGAGGATTGATTCGCCTCCGCGCACCAACTAGCGCTAAATATAGCCCGGCGCGATAATCGCATCGGCCTCGTTACGCGCTAAAAATTCAACAGCGCCGCGTTACAAGCGAGCCGGAGATTATAAATCGGCGGAGGCGTGTAATAAAGCGCGCGCAATTAAAATCAATTTGCATCAGCGCCGAGCTTGATGCTATCTCGGCGGGCTGGAGATTTATCATTCGCTACCTACCTTCCGTTTTTTTCTTTCGTGTGTATATACGCTGCGAGGGGGAGAAGCCGAAACTTCCGCTTCCGCGTGAGTCCCATCAGCTGGATCTCGGGGTTTACATGTTTGAGAGAGAGAGAGGGAGAGACGCGGAAGGACGGCGACGGGGGATTTCGCGAATATCGTGGAATAGCTTTGGAGAGGCTAGCTCGAGCGCGGTGAGCTTGTTTTTCCGAGTTATCTTTTATGCATCGCGGGTAAGAGTCGGGAGGAGAGACACGTTTTAAACCGTTTGGTTTGCGGTTATTTTAGAGGTGTGTGATGTACTGGTTCTGCGGGGTCGTGGTTGAGTTGCTGCGTTTTGGAATTGGAAATTGAGGGGAGATTTGTTGTTTATTATGTTTTGGCGTATCATCGAATATTTAGAATAATTTTATGGGTTGCCGAAATAATCGCGTAACTTCTTTTTTTTTTACAATTTTGAGTAAATTTTTGTTTTGAAACTTTTTTTTGTGATTGTAAATATTCTACAAACTAAATGCAGTATTTTCAATTAATATTCTTGTTATTACTTTTATCATGGTAGTAACGGTCAGAAATGCATTTACTTTGTATATGAAAACACACGTAAATGTTCTATTACGTATTCCGGGAATAAAGTGAATTATGTCATTATTCCGATCAGTGAATTATGTCATTATTCCGATCATCGAGTTTCAACGGTTACCATAATAAACCCTTAAAATACAGTTGATCTCTTAAAATTTTATCTTCTTATTGTCTGTGACCCATTTAAAACAAATTTTTGACGAAAATATCTGCAGTGAAAATTTTATAAAAGTGAATTATTGTTCGGGAACCATAAAATTCACATTCTTTAATCGATTTAAGTACGGTATTGTTTTCGGGCTTTTTAAAATCTTTTTTATGATACTAAATTTTCATAAAAAATGAAGTTGAGTCCGTTATTCCTGGAAATCAGAGAACTGAAAAAACAAAGTAATAAACGCAATTTTAAAAATGCGACATTTTGAGTAACTGACATGCGGGTGCTGTTGTACGGGTCGAAAATTGAGATTAAAAATGAGGTATAAAACAATAAAACCGCTACTCTATCGACCAGCAGCAAAAAGTCCGAAAAAGTATGATAATATTAATTGTACCGAAATTTTAAAAGTATACTGTAAATACCAATTTTATGTTACCTAATTATCTGACAGATGTAAAAAGTATTATTAAATAATAATTAACTTTTAATATATATAAAATAAACATATACAACTGCATTCTGTAAAAGGAAAAAAATCAATCAAGCCTCTTGCATAGGCACGAGCAGAAAAACCCCATAATCACTATACAATTACTCCAACGAGAACACCTTCTCAACTTTGACAAAAATTGCATAACTCAGACTCTCACCAACAATTAAGTATAACCAACCACGCAACAAAAGCCATAAACAACCCCAACCCGACAATCTCCAACTTTCACAAACGCAAAATATTTCACCAGAAGCACGCGCGAACCTAGAGCACATAGAATCTCCAAGCGTACACGTACCCAAATAACATCCACCCTCTCAATGAACAAAGTGCGAGTTCGCAGGCTCCTCTCGCCTTACATACAGGGCCGCTTTGCGGACAATTGGGAATTCGGCGGGGCGCGCGGGCGCGAATGGCCACTAGCTCTCTATGGGGCCGTAATTGGAAAATCGAATCACATGCTTCGCGTATGATTGGAAATTTGTCGAACACTTACGCGCGAGAGGAGAGCCAAGCAGGAGGAGGAACTCGCCCAGGCACTTTGCCCGGCAAATTGGGCCGTTCGTTGCCTGGGATATGAGGAAGTTCGAGCGAGAATTGGAATTATGATGGGAGGGGGAGTTTGTTAATATGTAAATGGGTGGATTTTTGAGAGGAGTGAGATTTTTCGGGATGGGAATGTGTCTCTAGTAGTGGGATGTTGTAAGGTTGGTGAGACGGATAGTATAATGATGACTTCATTCATCTTCGTGGCAGTGATTAACGACGTCTGGAGTGCATTATAGGTATATGTGGCGCGTAAAAGATGCTTTCGTCTATAATTAGGCAAAAAAGGAAGATTGCTTGAAGCGAGTCACGCGGATGTTAGTGTAATTGACAGACGTTTAAGAGATGAAAAACTTCATTGTGAACTAATCTGGAAAAAAGTTCGGAATTTTAATTAAATACCCATCAATGTGTAAGAAAATATTTTTTTCATTTTAAAAATAGTATGCAGTACGAGTGTGGTGTTATTTTAACTTATTATGTTTTGCTATTAAATATTTTTTAAAAGAATTCTAATTTACAAAGGGACTTCAGATCCGTTGGTTCAAAAATGTTTCTTTTATCGACAAAAAACTATTTTAGATGAAAGTACTTATAAAATTGAACCACTATCTCAGTTAATAAATTCTGAAACTGATTTTCTAATTTTTTATAGTATTTTATTTATTTCATTTTTACGTAAATTAATCGTAAATAATTCGATATTTAAGAATCTTATATTAAGTTTCAAGAAAGCAAATAAAACCTAAGAAAACAAGCTTTAATTTGCTTTTCCATAATTAAAAAATATTAATCTGTTCCAAAATTATAGCAGTTTGAATTAGAGCAATGGAATTATTACATTGTTAAATTTTAAATATTATAGCAGATATGAATTTACATAATATTTTATTGTTCCAATGAATTGTTCAAGCAGACATAACTTTGGATAAGATTAATATTTTTCAATTCTGGAAATAGGAAATTAAAGCTTGTTTTCTCTAGTTTTCTTTTTTTGAGACATAATATAAGATTCTTAAATGCCGAATTATTTACGTTTAAAATATAAACTATGTTTCTTAATTTAAGTAAAAATGAAATAAATAAAATACCATTCAAAATTAGCAAAATTAATTTCACTCTCCTTGTTACTGCTAGTATTTCAGTAGATAAGTGCTGAGTATATATATATATATATATATAGTCTTTAATATACACATATTTTTTAGAAACATTTTAGATCAATAATAAAAAAGATAACATAAGTATACAAAGCCAAATATTTGAATATTTTACTAAATAACTAAAGATTAAAAACTCTGTCTTTTTAATAAACTTTATACAAGATCAATAATCTCAAAATTATAATCAAGGGCTAAGAAGCCAATTACGATGCCCTTACTGATTATCGGTTTTCAGCTTATCCTCCCCCAAAAATCAGATAAACAGGTTCAATCCCAGTGTGTATTGAATTTCATTTAATAAATTATACAAAATCAATAGTCTACGTGAAAAAAAAGAAAAATATTTAAGCCATTCTTACCGCTAAGTAAATTACTAAAGCCTCCATAGAAAATTTCAATCGAAATGTCTTAACTACCTCGGGCGAGAATCATAGTCTGCGAAAATCTTAGCTCAAAGCCTACAATTTGAGTCTGTCTTTAACAATGTAAATGCGGAGATAAGCAATGACGTATAATTATCGCGTCTGCGTTAAAGAGAACCTGCCTTTACGAATATTATAGGGATTTGCGCGACCTGAAAATAGAATTGAGTAAAAAGACAAATTGTTTTTTGTTATAAATATGCGCGCAGATAACAAATATGCTTTTTTAATTTCAGGAAATAATGTTTTTCGTTTGAGATAAAAATTTAATTTGAATTCGCTTGAAAAAATACAATTCAAGCACGAATAAATAGTTTAAAAAACAAATAATTATTCATAATTCTTAAAAACTGCGGGAATAAGTAACGATAGAAAAATCATTTATTTTAACTGCTTATATAAAAGTTTATAGCAACACATAAATTAATAAAAATTATGAACCCACTAAAATACTCTGAAACTCTGTAAAAAAAAATTATCACATCACTACAAGTCAACAAAACTCTGTTTATTACAGCCCAGAAACGCCTTTTTGTTCTGTAGCAGTTAAATTGTTTCAGTTTGTAAGCTCGCTTCGGACTACACAGAGAGGCAGAAAGAGAGGGAGTAAAAGAGAATAAAAACTTGCGGCACTAAACAGAGATTTAGCTCAACTTCTTCCATAAAATGTTGGGTAGCTGATGTAACATTAAAAACTTTTCTATGTTTAACCGAACTGCACTCGGAAAAATTATACTTCCGAGGGCATATACATGAGGTGCTCGCGGACTTATTTTATTTGCAATAAACGGATTTCCTTTAGAGGCGAAATTTCCTATTTCCTTTAGAGCCGGCGCATCCGCCTTTGTTAAGTAAACGGATTTTCGTTTACCTCGGAATTAATGTTTTATGGTTCATAAACTAGAATGATTTTCTATTGTTGAAGAATGCTTTGTCATTTAATAAAGAATGTATTTTGAGCGCTATCGATTTATGCTAAAAAGAAACTTATTAACATTCATAAGTTTAAAAGATACAAGTATACGTTGTAAAAATTTTACCTGGAAGATACAATCTATTGGGTGTACAGGTATTATAGTTCCGTCCACACGGGATTCTTCAACTGGAAATATTACTTAAAGATGTCGTTAATTTAGTTTAATACATCGTTAGATATTACAGTATACAGTAGCAAAAGTCAATATTACTCATAAACTTTTATGAGAACATGTAAGTAAATATTAGAGCCGATCCCTTTAAAAATTTGTATTTCAGATATAGATTACATCAGAATATAAAGAGTTAGAGATTAACAGCCAATAGATATCATAAAATCCTCATATCAATCATACCCCCAATTCTCATACGTATCCATTAAAACCTAATAACCCACAATCCAAAATCCTACAAAGCACAAACAAAAAAAAAAACATTCCTCACACAACCCACACAAGCCGCAAAACCTCAGCCTACCTCCGCCCAAAACTCAATCTCACCACTCGAGCTCTCAACTTAATTCGCCAAAAAGCCCTTCAAATAATCCGCCTCGCTCTTAATCACCGCCCGACACAGCAACGCGCGCGACCCCCCGTAAAATAGCCAGCGCACCCGACCAATCCAACCCCCCCCCCCTATATATCGCATAAACCGTCTCGCCATTATACAGCTCGAGGGCTCGTCTTTGCGAAAATTCGAGCCGCCGCGAGAGAAACAATCGGCGCGCGCGCGTAATAGCGGCTCAGAGGCTTTATCAGGCGTCTTCCAGACGTGCGCCCTCCCCGCGCCATTATCGCGCCTCCCTCGGGACGCGCGAGAAGAAAGTATAGCGCGAGCGGCGGCAGAGCCGAGGGACCCTTTTTTTCTGCCTTTCCGGCACGCGGCCCTGAATGAGAAAATCGCGAGAGCGAACCTTAAGGCGTATCCTTCGACGAGGGCGAGAGGGAGGGGGCAATCTTGATCTGGCGTTTATACACGTGCACGGAGAGAAAGAAGGTTGTAGGAGAGAGAGAAGCTTATCGAAACATTTTCGCCTATCGGCGCGAGCGTGCACGCAAATTAGCAAGTTCAAGTATTACGCGTTTGTGTATTAGCGCCGGCGCCATGTGGGAAGATATATATGCATGTGTTCAAGGTTGCGGCGAAGGGGGGGGGGGGGTATAAGAAAAAAGGGGGGGGGCGAGAGCCGCCGCGCGCGAGCGATAAAGTCTGGCATTGCACGCGCGCTTTCCCCTGTTTTCTTTTAAAGAGCTTGCGTCCCCCCTACCCCTGCCGGCACGCGCGAGCTGAATATTTTATTAGTATGATTACTAGTTTTTTTCTTTTCATTATTACTGCGCGGCCGCGGCTGGCTTGTTAGGTTCGCGGTTGGAGATCTGATTTTACGTGGTGGCGGCTGGTATCGTGGATGGTTTTGATGAATAAGTGTTCTTAGGGTTTGTAATTCGATTAATGAGAGAATGTTTAAGATAGCGATCGTTTAAGTGCTTGTTTTGAATTAAACGGTGATGCGACGAATAGGAGTAATAGAGCAATGTGGTGCACGCGATTGAAAAGCTCGTTTAAAGCTCTCTAAAATACTTTGAATGAAATTTTAATCTTTTAGAAAAAGAGATTTTCTCAAAGAATTGAGGAGAACTATAATTCGAGTGAATTTTTCTGTCTAATTTAGTAAATTCTAGTGAATGTTTTTTATTTGAATATAAATGTGGAACGTTTATATACAAAATAGAGCGCATTTAGAATGGTCCTTACAGTTTTTATTAAATTAGTACCATTAATTATGCCTTACCTAATTGATTAATCAATTTTACTTTATAAAAATATATACGGAATGATTATAATTATAAAATCAAATTCATTAACAAAAACAAACTTTTGTTTCATATTTTAAGTGCAGGTAAAAATATATTATAAGTAAATTTAATAAATAAAAAATCCTCCCTTCCATCGATAAGAGATATATAATATGTAAGTGCAATTATTAATCCAGTGCTATTAGGTAAACGCATTGTTTTGATCAACTTTTATGTAATCTAATTCGCTAAAATACATGTTTAAATTGAACAAGTATCATTTATCGATTAAAACTAATCTAAATAAAAATACAAAAACTGTTACGTACACTGCAGGTACTACTTATGAATATCATTTTAAATAATAAGAAGTAATTCTGCTGAAATAATCTCAAATGATATGCTTAACAAAATAAAATTATACGCTAGATTAAAAATTGAAAAAAATAAAATTTAGTTTTCTTATTTCTTTGCTGTACTTAAAATAACTTAAAATATTTACAGGATTACTTACAGCTAAGTCTATATTATAAGTCGAGACATAAAAACAAAATTCATACAAAACTGTACTGCGATAAACTGCTTTATTATGAAGCTTTAATTTATTATGAAGTCATAAATTCATGTTATACATTTCCACACTTACTTAGAACATGAAATTTCATCTGATGCACTTAAAAAGACTAATAATCTTTTTAATTTAAACCCCCACCAATAATTACTTATTCATAATTCTTATTATAATTTTCTTATGAAAATTCAAAATTATATTTTAATTTCTTAATTGCTTTCTAACTTGAATGATTAGTTTTCAAATATTTGCCCATCTCGTCAATATTATAAATAACTTGTAAAAGATAGGTTAGATTAATATTCAGGTATGTCAAGAAGAAAAAGATACACTTTCTATCTCATTTATTTTAAATCATCATTACTTACCTAGGGAAAATGTATTATTCTCTGCATTTTTTTTAATTATTAACTTCACTTTCTCTATCACGCCTACTCTACTCGACATGAACTGCAACACCTGTTGACTCTGGAGTGTGTGTATTTTTCAATGTATATTTAATGCGTACTCTCTAATAAGAATAAAAAAAAAATATAAGAGTGATTTTATTTTAATTTATATAATTGTGTCTATAAATGAATTCTCGAAATATAAAATTAAAATCACTTGAAACTCAAGTGTTACCTTGAGAGTTGCACTCCAGAAAAAATTTTCTTTTGCATTTTCCGAGACAATTTTCACTTTCGATCAGAATGAAATTTCATTGAAAGATCAATGTATCACACATTCTTCGAATATTTTTTTCAATCAAAAAGTTTTAGAAAGTAAAAATTTAATAATGGGAGAATATAAGAGTAAAATGAATACCCGTGAATTTTTCACGACTTTTCTGATTATCATCTGATTGAGCGAGTTTTGATGAATAAAAAAATCTTGCTTTACATTACGTTTGTTCATTAGTTCGATATCCCGGTATTTGACTACTGACATTATGCCAAAAGTTTAAATGACTTTTCTCCCTGTAACAAATAGTATTGCGGCATTTTATTAGAAAGAAACTTTTCGTCCCTCCGCGAAATGATGAAAATGCAAAGTACTTCCGACAGCTGGCGAGCTAGTCCAATGAGCGATGAAACCACTGTTTCGGAAAAACGTATGTATAGATTTTGAATAATGCATCGGAAATTAATGTCGGAAAATTTTCATACAACTTCGATAATGACACGTTTGGTATTATGTAAATCATATTATAAATATTAAGTAGCCGAAATAAGTTTAATTTGCATATTTTCTTTTTAAGTACACATAGTACTTTCATAATTTAATATATATTTATAATCTGCTTTATTATAAATGGTCTAAACGTTAGATTTACAATCCTTTTGTTTGATGATAATAAATCCCTAACATAACTGAAAAACTGTCATGAAAAGTGTTCCGCATTTCAATTTCTTTTATTTATGTATCGCACTGCACTATCGAATGAGGGTTATATAAATATGTTGGACCGGATGTGGGTAAAGCACTAGATAGATTTTAATTAATTAATTATTAATTTGAAATTCAAAATTTCCAATTTATTGAGAATTTTAAAGTAAAACAAAAAAATTTTCAAATACAATTTTTATATAGAAACTAAAAAGTTGCGACCACTCTATTTTATCGCTATTAAACTAAAATTACAGAGTTTAGCAATTTTTATATCGATTTTTATGAGCAATAAAATTTCTCGAATAAAAATCTGCACTCTTAAAAAAATAAAGAGCTTTCTCTTCGCAATAATATCGTTATTAAAATTCAAGTAGCACTTCACATGAACAGATTTCAGATTAAACTTTTAAATCTAGTGAAGCTGACACAAAAACAATTTTCTTTTGTTATGTATCTTGTTAGCATTAAATTTATTCATATTTTCTATGCATACATTAACGAATAATACTTTTCAATTCTAATAAGTAATAATTTCTTCTATTAAAATAAGAGAAAAGAAATTGTAGATAGGTACTCGATTTCGTCAGTTCTCCTCCAGACAAGAAAATCATACCTTATTCATTTTTTTATGCGTTTTACGAATATTGGATTATAGAGGTTCGAATTTCAAAATAAGTAGTATCGATTCCCACGGGGCATCTCCGCCCGTATTCGATTTGTATAAAGTACACTTTTTATATATCCTCTCGGAATCACATACAATTTACCCATACGCTTTTACAAATGCGTCCATTACATACTTTTAACAATATAAAAACCACTCCTTAAAGAGAAGCTCTCCAAACGGTCGATAAAACAGTGCACCGAATAAGCTCACCCTTTATCCTCAATCGCATAAATCTCACGGAAAAATCAGAGGAAAAAAGCGCGCTACAATGGCAAATCAATTTTTTACACCACTCCAAGAATAAAAACCCAAGTCCTCGCTTTCTGCACGCGGCGCATGTGCACACCGCGCCGGAAGTGTTCAGCCTCAACCTATATATACATGAAAACCCAGCGCCCCCCCTGTCCGATTCTATTACCCGATACGGCCGCGCGCAAAAACTGAAAACCATCCCATTTCACGAAGACGCGAAAAGAATAGCCTGATTCGCTCGTCAATACGCGGATCCGCATCCGCGGCGAAAAACAAAAGACGCGGGACGATAAAATCGGGAGCGCTCGTATATTAAGGGGCCGCGCGCGACTTTTACGCGCGCGAGGAAACACGAGATGTATACGTACGCGCAACGTGAGAGCAGCGCGTGCATGACAATGGCTTTTCTGCGTGCAGCGAGACGCGACTATATAGCGGCGGACTTCGGATGCTGCGGCGGAGCTTCAATTCCGTGAGCGGCGGTCTGATTCTTTTCTCCGGCGCCGGAGATGGGAAGAGCCGAGGGTTTATGGAAAAATATAGGAGGGTATATAGGCCGGCTGAGCCAATTACCGGCGGCGAGCGGAGGCCGCGATTTATTTTCGTTGATGGCCGCGCGCCTGGTAATGAAATGTTGATTGAGTTTGGCTGTTTGCGAATGTGGAAGATGTACTTCTAGTGGATCTGTGATTTGGGTTATCGAAGGCGAAAGTTTGTTATATTTTTTTTTTTTTGTGAGGTTTTGCACACAAGTTGGTGTATTTGATAAAAAAGATGAAAATTATGTGCTTTTCACATCTGACGAAATAATGATAATACAATAACAATAATAAAGTCGGAAATTTGTTTACAGCGCAACGAAATTTCTCCGGGGGTGTGCATGTCCAACTTGGCCAATTTTCAAAATGCATACGCGACTTTTTATGAGCACGGTTTTATCGGAAGAAGAGAGTATGAATTTCAAAAAGCTAGACATGATGTACCTCTCCTGGGAGCGCGCTTACATATCTGCTTGTATTCGCGTCTGTCTGAGCGGTTCTTTACTACTTGCATCATGTAACGGCTTTACATCGACTTTTCAATATATGAATGGAATCTACATTTTAAGAAATTCGTTTTTTAAGCACGGATGTATTCAACAATTTTTTATGTTATTGTCATTGTACGCGTAAAAGACAATTCATTTTCGGATAATCAAGTTAGCAAACGTTTACCAATACCACAATTTTGAAAACTAAAATCTTTATTAATCAGTAAAAGAAACCAAGCCGTTGAAAAAAAAATTATTGAATTGCTGAAAGCGCCAATGAAGCAGAAGAAATCCAAGTCAATGATACACATACAGGTCTCTTCTATTATTCGTCTAAAAATAAAACTCAAACACAGCGCGAAAAGAGTCCTGCATTATGAAAGTCAATACCCCTGGATTAATCAGCGATTCCACCTACGCGCGAACCTTATACCATCCCGTAGCCTTAATTCCGTTGCTCTCATATTTACACATAATCTCGAAGTCAAATAAACTCTTTAAGTAATTGAGTCAAACGCTCGCACTGATACTAAGCGAAAAAAAGAAAAAGCTAGATCTCGATCTTTTTTCACGAGATTTATGAAAATAAACAGCGCAATCTAGCCTAGCCCCAAAAAGGCGAATAAATAAAAACGCGCACGCGCCGCGGCGAGAGATAATAAAACTATACGTTCAGCTTAGACGCGAAAGTTGCGTCGAACGAAAAAGAGGAGCGCATAAAGGAGAGAAAGAGAAAGGGGAGATTGAAGAGGAGGGAAAAGATAAATAGGACGCGAGCGAACGGGAAAAAACGGAAAAGAGATAAAACGCGGAGGCAGAAAGGATTGGAGAGAATGGGGATAGGTCGATAGCATTGCGGCTGTAATGCCTGCTGTATACGAGAAAAAGTCGGCTTTTTCGCGAATAAAATTTTTATTTATTTTTCCCGAATTTGACGGCTTTTTGCGATGATGTATGCTTGTATGGAGAGGGAAATTTATATCTTTCGCGAGAGATAGCTGAATGTCGGCTAATAGATTACTTTTGTCGCGTATGCTATTCTCGGACAATAGGTACATGTGGTTTCTATTGTTTCTAAGTGTATCGTCTTTCTTCATGGAAAAGCGGATACAGCAGAGCGAGCCTAGCTGTGCTCAATACTGTCAGTGAAGCTGCCGTGATAATAACACGTACTGTTTTTGCAAACAAGACAAGGTCGGGAGTTCTTTAGTTTTACGAGAGAATTTTTCTATACGTTCGTGGTGGCTCTTAGAATGGAAAACTGGTATCGTTTTGAAGAACATTAAGACGAGGTGTACATCATTTTTGTTTTTAGTGTATAAAAAGTGTATAAAGAATCTAATATTGTAGACAGAGATAATTTTTTTTAAAACTTTTTATAAACGTGTATTTTAAGTAATAATAACAGACAGCCTGAAATGTCACAATAACTTAGAAATAACTGGAAACAGCTGAATTGATATCCTATGGGAAATATCCAAAAATGAAACGGTGAATTATTAAAATGCATCTGAAACAAGACGTCAAAAGTGTCTAATATCTCCGCAGACCTGGGGGCGAAAAAATACTCGAGCTCAACGCCAGAAATGTCGAATGTGACCATCCTGTCCACATCTATTTACTCTCTTTTTATAAATCGTTCTATATAACGTGCAAATATAGAGCCGGAGGTTACAGACCGCACTAAAAGTCGACTGACATTTAAAAGCAGAATGAAAAAATTACTTTTAAATATTTTAAAAAATATTAATAATTTACATACATCTCAAAAAATATATTATTAAAATGAAGGTATTAAATGGATTGGCGCATTTATATGTATATGTGTCTTTCAATGTTTATGTTGAAAACAATAATCAGAATTCGAAATAGAATCATTAATATTTATATTTATTGTGAAATTTCGAATTATGATAAAGAAGTTAAATTTTTTTCCCGCAGCTTACAGATTTTTTATTTACTTTATATTTACTTCTCAAGTTTTATTTTTACTTATCTAACAAAATTTCTAGTCCCTACAGTTTTTTCTCTTTAACCGTAGTATTGATTTTCTTCAGCATGTACTATTTAAATTTAATTTAACTTCATAAATTTTCTAATATTAATAATTAAACTAGCTGAGTCGAAAAAACAATATAAAATTTAAAGAGCAAACATTCACGTTAAATACGTGATTTTATAATCTTCCACTTATTAAATAAATCAAAGAATCAAGAAGTATCTGCGCAATTTTTCAAATCTATCAGATTCAGGTACTAGACACTGCAAAAACGTACATTTCTAAAAATTCACATCCTCTTTTATCAGTGTACAAACACCTTAGCGCAATTTAATTCACCACCAAGCTGCAACCTGACCGATAAGGGCTCTAATTATAAATAGGAATCGAAATGCATTCAGCCAAACTCTCTACTAACACATAAAATCCCCGATGACACACACACACTTCGACGCCCATATCATTCATTTATGAGATCCCGGCGATCGATGCAAATTGAAAGTCCCCATTTTTCCATTTAACCTGCAGCATAGACAAAACCGATATCCCACCTTTTTAAACAGCTCTTTATTATGTTCCTTTCGTCCCCTGCGTCCATCCTCGTTACACAATCGTACACACATCCTCACCCATCGCCGAATAAATAAATTCGGGTATACAGACAAACGCCTTTAATCGATTCACGAGCTCGCATCACGACGCGCGCATCTAAATTGATCAATCGAAGCTCGAGCCCGCCGAGAGGCTCATATAAGCCTCGTCGATTTATTATTTATAAATCTGAGTAGGCAAAGCCGTAAGCGAATCGCCGTTTACGCGCGTCGAAATTCCTTGGCGATGAACGCGGCAATTATTATCTTGGCTACGTTTAAGGAATTCTCATTCACGCGCTCGGCGCTTGTATGACGATTTGTCGCCGCTCCGGGCTTTCTCGCGTCGCGCCGGTAATAAAGCAGGTAAAATGTGATACGTCTGGCGCGTCACGCGATCTCGCGCCGAGTGTACCGGGAAGTGGGTACGTAAGTTTTTCGAGACGCGCTTTTTAGGCGTGACCTATATAAGGGAGTGACTTACGTTTTTGTCGTCGAAAAAATTATGTTTATGAATTTTCTTGAAGATTTTCTTTCGCTGAAGTATTGATAGGTTTTATTTCGACTTTACTCGAGAGGAGTTGGCAGTCTGTTGTTTTCGGCTTTCCTTGATTGGTTTAAGACCAGAAACGAAGATTTTTTGAGAAAATCTTGAAAAATATCTTTTTTTACAGATACTTTTGTACAAATATTTGTAGTATTTTTAATAAGTCAAACAGATAGTGAATGTGGGTTGATCGGAAAATGTTTTTGAGTTTTAGAAAGGGTGAGTTTCTTTGATAAGGCTGTAACTAGGCGTGATGATAATGTAAGCATTAATATTGAAATAAATTATGGGATGAGTTGTTAAAAGCTGTTTGTCGCCTTTGTATCCTGTTTGTTTAACGTCTGATGTTATTTTTAAATTGCGAATGTTAATGTATTTAATATTTGTTAGTTATATACTCATTTTGATAATATTGATTTTTACAGATACCGACTTGTGACATTTTAGCGAATTAAAAATTTTGAGTCTATTACATTAACAAAAAAAAATATATAGATTTTCATATTACGAATAATGAATTAAAAATGTACTTTTCTTTGAATAAAAATATATATATTTATGATTTAATATTAATGAATTATAATTAATATTTTCCATTTCCTTTTTCATATATTTACAAATGTTAAATACAAGAGAAATAATCAAAATATTTACAAAATGTATTTATAAAATATATTTATTTATTATATTTATGTTTGAAAGCTACTTAGTCATAAAAGTATATTTGAATATTGCACAAAGAAATACATTAACTAATTATACAAAAAGTATTTTTTTTCTACAAAAGTAGATAGCCATTTATGTATCATTTGGACAGCCATGTTCATAAACAATAAGTTTTTCTTTTAAGAAAATAAGTAACTAAAAAGCCAAGTAATACAGCCTTTTCCTAATATTAATATAATTTACCTTTTAATCAATTAATTTGAACTTGCAATGAATTTGCAATAAATAACTTAGTAAATTTGTGTTAAAACTCCATTTTTTAATAGATTCTATGCAAGTGCACGAGAGTTCGAAGTAAAAATCAATTTGGCCTATTGCGCAACACGATCGCATAAGTGTGTAGAGAAGTAATTATACGTAGAAAAAACATTTTGTTCAGCTATTACATTATGATGCCTTTAAGGATGTGTTATAATTATCCTAAAATTATTGTCCGTGAGACAGATATACATCATCGATGTAAGAACGCAATTTGCAACAATAAATCAAAATAATTTTTGCAAAAACGAACCCAAAGCCAGCCTTCAGAGCCGAAGCCTCAACCTCACTTAACATTACTACGATTCGAACAATAGGAAATAAAAACGTAGCGCAGGTGTCAAATTTAACTTTTCTAACGAAGTGTGAACAATCTTGGTTAACATCCAGGCAAAACTAATAGCGGCTAGTTAACAAGTAAAATTAGGTCCGAATTTATAGTCGCGCGCCTCAGTCTCAATCTCAAGCTCGGGGCCTGCATATATCCTCGTCGCAGCTCTGCCGTTTCTTACGACCGAGCTGCCAATGACATCTGCTTCTCAAACGTGATATTAAGATTGAGTCGCGACTAATAAATTCCAGCGGCCTCAGTTATAAACCACTCGAACGATGCGCATGGCAAAAGAAAACATACCTAACACGCGTACGTTCGATCAACATCCAAAATGCAAATTACACACGCAAGTCTAACCGAAAACTCACCTAAAGTCGTCATCCTCCCCGTCAGCGCGCAGCGATGTATATCCCCTCGCCGCCCCTATAAGAGCTTCACCAACCGCACTTGAACAATCGCATAACTATCCCAGGCATATAGACCGGCTCGAAGACGGCTCCGGTAATTAGCCGAGCTCGAACTATGCTTTCCACTTTATCATTTCTGCATTAGCCTATCTCCGCGGTGTCCTTCGCGTTTTTCTTTCTTCCTCGGGGCGCGCGCAACAGGGCACTTAAAAACACACTCGCAGAAATCAACGAGGCTAAAAAGAGGCAGCCAGCCTTCGATCGCGCGGATGCCTGCTCTTTGGCCGATTAGCGCGGGAGCCGTAATCGCGCGAATTTAGCCCGCGCGCGAGAAAACTGCAAGGTGCCAGAGAGAGCGGCAACTTGAAATTGTTTCCGCGCTCGCGCCTAATGCAGCCAGTGCACGCGCGCGGCGGCGCTTTGCGTGCTCGCTGCGCGGCGTGGAGAGAAAAAAAAACAGAGCGCGCTCTGGTCCAACGTGTTGTCAGTGTGTGTTATGGTATAGTGGAGGCGATGCGCCGGTCACGTGGTTGTTTGTGTTATCGCACGGTTCGTGTGTGGGAATGGTAAGTGTAGGGAGTTGCTTTATCGGCGGATGGTGGGTTTTGGGAAGGGGTGAAGTTGGAGAGTTGGCCGATGGTGGCGGTAGCTGATGGTGCGGTAGTTTGAGCAGTAGGTGATATGAATATACGATTGGGTGTATACATACCAGGGTGACCAGACCGTGCGATTTTTCGCCAAATGTGCGATTTTTTAGCTACCCGGGCGACAAATTTTTAATTTTGGCGAATTGCGATTTCTTGGCGATATTCGAATAATATTTGCGATTTTTGGGCGATTTCAGTATAAATCTTGCGAATTCGTTCAAATTTTATTTAGT
>JAPYZA010003457.1:0-35449 GCA_030522685.1 Eupelmus azureus | reverse complement strand
GAAGTTGAAACAGATATGAGTGCTAAAAACTACCAAGGCCTAAAATTGTTACATACCGTATGTTTTTATACTGACTCATTTTGAGTTGTGAAAACTTAGTGTAGTTAATAAAAAAAATGAATTGGAAATTTCTTTTTTTTTTTAAATTTCTTGTCTCCTGTAACCGGGGAAAATAATTTTTTTTTCTGCTTTTAGAAGAAATAAAAGTTTTTTCCTCTTTAATAACTATGTTCAAAAAGCGAGGCTTTCTCCTCTATTTTCTGCTGTGACAGAAGGTTTAGTTTATGCACGAGTTGGACAAAATCTATTTTATTTTAATTAATTATTTAAAATTATTTATTTAAGAATCTAAACATTTTTATTGATGCTTGAAAAAATATAAATTACAGATTACTTAATCCATTTTACAGCGCAGTAAAAGATCACCTTTTAGTTTTTAAATTTAATTTTAAAAGTTTAATTCTTTTATTGGTCCTTTAATCTTGTACATTTCTAAGCTCTACCATAAAACTGATACATATACTGGTTTTTTCCATTCTCTGATATTGTAGGTGTAGTTACTTATCTTAAAAACTAAATTCCAAATAACCAAATGAGAGTATTTTATCAACAAATTCATTTTCGTTCTCCTTTTTTGACAAAGTTCAATTTAGCTTTACAGCATATCTAAAAATAATCAGCTATTAGTAAAATAAATTCCTAATATCAAACACAATATGTCACGACTACACACAGATGCAATCAATTTTTAACTTACAAAAATTGAAAACACAAAATTGAAATCTGATTCGCGTAGTACGCGTAATTTTCAAAGCGCCATCTTCATAGCGCTCGTTTTGGCGCGTATCCAACTCCAGCCCCCGCTCAGGCGCTCACGCCCGCCGCTCACGCTCGCCATCATGATGCGGATTCGCACGTACACTAGATATCACGCATATATACGAAGTATGCGTCAAACTGTCAAGCCCCTATATTTATTCTATACATCGGTGGAAACGAATTTTCATAAATAAGCTGCTCTTCATATTTGACACGGCGATTATCTCAAATAAAACAAATCGGCTCCGAATAGAGCAGATTTATTAGAAGCTTTCTTGGGTGAGTGAAAGAGTTTGAAATGTAGCGTGCTTTACTAAGGGTATTGTTTACAACTGAAGTTTGTTTACGAGTTTGAAATTCACATGTTTGGGTATTTAAATTGGTTAATTCTTCTTTTTCATAAGATAGCCTTTTCTTAGGGTGGATTTTTTTTTCTTTACAGTTCTTAAATAGGAGGTTAGGATTTCTTAATTGTTATTGAGTACTTGATGATAGTGAATTTTACTTTTCAGGCTGAATATAATGGACGTATACACATTTGATAAATGCCTCCAAGAAAGACTAACAGAATTTACAAATATACTTTCTAATCGTGAAGACATTGTTCCTGCATCGCAAATTCAAGCTGATTGGACTTATCATGTTGAGCTTGTCCTTGAACCTGTAGGATGGCAGGCCCTATGGAAGATTCCTCGATTAACATGCCAGGACTTCAAAATCCATTACCCTACCATAGTGGCTGTAGACGTAGAACATGTAGACTTTGCAGAACTTTCTGCATTAGTGAAAATCGTGGCTGTGCAAGATGATATTCATCTTCCTGAAAAATATGATGTGCCATTGATAGAACTTTATCCAACAAAAACACAAGAAAATTCAGCAATTGATGTAGTTACTACGGCTGAGTGTATTGACCAGTTGAGATTTTTCTACAATTATTTATGGATGCCATGGGATACTGATGACGATGAAACTTCTGATTGGATCACTAATCACTTAGAAAGTAGGCTTAGATTATTCTTTGATATGAAGAGAGGTGCAGTGTGTAAAAAAACGTGTGATGTAATTAGGACTTTAACAAGGGAAGGTCGTGATATTCAAGCAAAAATAGCAAAATTAGAAGCAGAAATTTCTGATGATGAAGATGAAAAAGAAGGTACTGTTGATGAAACTCAAGCTTGTCAATTGATGAAATTACACTTTAGACTTCAACAGATAAAAACTGAAATGCAAGTATTAGAAAATCCTGCAATGCGTGAAATGTTGATAAAGAATCAAAATTTTAATGGCAATGAAGTAGAAATAAAGAGAAGAGAAAGTAGGGGTCGACAAAGAGAAGCTCACTTTGTATGGCTTGGTGGATCTTTACAGGAAACTATAGAAGCTTTGAAATCTGCCCAAGATTTTCTTCCTTCTACTATATTTACAAAGTAATTTTTTATGAGTTATTGTTTACAAAAAATTTAAATTACTATGTACTAATATCATTACAATTAATTTTTTTAGGACTTCAAATTGTTTACAAGAAGCTTTAGATATTTCTGATGCAGGTGATATTATTATTATTGGTAAAGGAGAACATCCTGTTCGAGGATCTGGAAACATAGAAGAAGGTGGAACTTTGAGAGGTATTGGTGGAGTAGAGTCAACAATTGTGACTCCTGAAGAAACTGAAAGTGGACCATCTTTGCTAGATTTTTCTGGAAAAGAGGTATTTGTTTATTTTTAATGAAAGTTACAATTATTAATAAGTAAGTGTTAAAATTAAGTTACATCTTAATTCTTATTTTAGGTTCTCTTAGAAAATGTTACAATAGATTTAAAAGACTTACAAGCAGGAGTTCTTATAAGGAAAGGAATGTTAAAGTTAATCAATTGTTGTATTGTTGTTTATAACCAAAGTGTAATAAAACTAGGTGTTGTTGTTTTGCCTGGAGCAAAATTAATTGCGAATAATACCCGATTTATAGGGTTGGGAACATGTATTGCTGTTCATCCTTCTGCAGAAGCAATTTTATCAGATTGCAATTTTGAGGATTGTATTGAAGGAATTCAGGTAAACACACATTTTTATTTTAAAAATTTTTTCTATGAATTATAAGTAATTAAAAGTACATATTATTTACAGCTTCATAATAAATCAAGATTGTCAGCTACTAATTGTTCTTTCACAAATTGCAAAGAATATGGAATACGCATGGAGTCTGACGATTTACATAATTCTGGAGCGCAAACTGGAGATGTAGATATTTTGAAAAATTTACCTCAAGTTTCAATACAAAATTGTAAATTTGAAAATAATGTTAAAGGCAATATCAATTTGAAGCCATGTTCAAATTTAGTTTTACCTAAGAAACAAGAAAATATGATAATTTCTTGAGAGAAATTCTATTATTAGGATAATCAAAATGCGATACTGTGCGATATATTCTGACAGAATGTTGTTATAACTTTTACGCTTTTTATACAAAATTTTTTATACATTTTAAATAAAAATAATTCTATCTTTAAATTTTGTATCGCTTAAAACCTTTAAATGCCAAAAATTTATTTTAAGGAACCTAAATTTACATTAAATTTATTTTAAGTTTGTTAGAATTTATATCCTAATTAAGGCAATGTAACTCATTTTAATAATAACGATTTCTTTTATTAAAATTTAGTTAAAACAAAATATCTTTGATACTGCAGTTATGAATTACAGCTGTTTAAAATACATAAAAGAAATATTCTGTCAAAAATTCAAATTAAATTATTATTAGTATTATTATAAATAAGACATTTATCATCAGAGCAAATATTTAAAAAAGTACAATTTGATAAATATTTTAACGTTCGAGGACGCCACTTACCAGTTTGAAATGTGAGTTTCGACACTGTGCCGCGAGTTTACATTTTGACCACTGCAATTTATTTTACTTAATGTTAAAATTACGATCTTTGTATAAAGAAATTAGAGAAAAAGTGAGTTGGTCAGTATGTTTGAGTATGTTTTTGTAGTTTTTTTGGAAAAATACAATGAACTTTCAGTGATATACTAAAATTTACAATGTCTAACCTTAAAATTCTTTATTGACATGCTTTATCAAAACATGTGGATTAGTCTATGTAATAACATCCTTAATTTGTTTATGTTTGTTTTACAGTTTTTAAATAATGCATTTTTTGTGAGCAATGTGCCATTTACAAATTTAAATTTAATTTTTATTTGCATAGTTTCTTTATTTGCATAGTAATTGTATGGATAGTTTTATTGTAATTTAAATCTAATTAATGAAAGCAATAGCTGAAAATAATTACTAAACAACTTGTCAAAAAATTAAATTTTAACTACTTTTTTCTAATATTTAATTTATTAGTTATTTATTTTTCTTTTCAATTACTTTTAATTTTTAAAACTTTTCAAAGTTTGAAGTTTTTAATTTTTTAATAAAATGATTAATAGATTTTAATTATTATTTATATTTTAGTAATCAAATTTATTATCAACTTTAACTTTGCTTCTTTCTTATAAAATTAATATTCTAGGTTTTAAATTTCTTGTATCATCGAAATACCTTGCAGTGCCAAAAGCAAGCATTCCCATTGTCAGTGACAAAGTGTATAAAATCCGACACTCAGTTCAGGTGTATCAGAGCCATGGTGGAAACGCCAATGCCAAGTCAGACTGCCTCTGACAGGCAAACACAATTTGGCAATGCTCGACAATTGGATCCATCAGACAGCATTTTTGTCTTCAAGGATACACTGTCCGACTATGAAGAGCCGCCATCAGACAACGAGGTAAGCTCATCTTATTCATTTATTACGCGTCACTTAATTTAACTGGTCGCAACGTGCGTGAGTGCATATGGCTGCCAGAGAAATTTAAGGAGAGCACCCAAGACTAAACAATCTGTTGGTTCACTAGAAAAAGGATGCTTATGAACCTCTTCCTTTGATCTGTAACTGGCTGCATTGCAGGTATCATCTATATTTGTGGAATCGGCCATTCATATTCTGAAATTCATAAGAGACTGATTTATTTTGAAAGTACAAGTGTATATTTATAAGTTGGAATACTTTAATACAATTCCAGTTTTTTATACAAAGCTGAACTTACTTATTTACTATTTACTATCATAATTAAAATATTTAAAAAAATTAAAATTAAAATTAAAAAAAATTAATTTTAAATTAAAAATGCTATTTTAATTAAAATTTTTAAATTGAAATGTTAGAATAATTGCTTAATTAATTAGGTTTCAGAATAATTATTTAAGATAGTTATGTTTTGATATATAGTTTGTTATTCATAAAATGTAATAAAATGGAGAAAGGTAAAAGTTTTAGGAAAAATTAGTTATCACCATCAATACTACATAAAACATTTAAAGTTTTCTTGTTTTATGGCATTACAGAATACCTACATCCGTCTAAAACCAGTGAACTTTGTAAGTGTATATCTCAAAATATAAACGGAGAATTAATTAAAAATTTTGTCAGAATATAATACTGTTTGCTGACAAAAATAATTTTGTCAAAAGCTGTATATTATAGTACATCTACCGTAATATGTGCGCCTCAATAACCGTAGTATTAACCACAGGTACACCCACATTTATCTCACCACTCCGTACCCATTGCATAATCCCCCTCAGAACTATTTTATAATTTACGTTAGATAATGCCGACTAAGGAAAATATTGTGTCTCTTATTTTATTGGAAAAGGTAAGCTGGAAATAAAAAAAGAAATTCCTCACTCTGCTCCGAAGACAGTAATCCGGCTCATTGTTGCCATAAATCGAGCGTAGTCGCGCGCGTTCGTTAGGCGCACAATGCTCCGCGAGAGAGAGAGAGAGAGAAAGAGAGCGAGAGAGAGCGAGAGAGCTCCAATGCTGAAAATATCCTAGGAGAGCGGGCGATCAATCACTAGGCTAGAAGGCCCGAAGGCAAGAAGCGACGCGCCGGTATACTCTAAAATAAACCGACACGCTGCATCGGCGACGACGGCTGACCCGGACTCTTTTTGCTTCGCTCGGCTTTTGAAGCTGCGTACGCGCGCTCCCTGGAATATCGGAATATCTTCCCTTTGAGCTTTGCTTCCGGCAAGCCGGAGGATCACGGCTCGCTTCGGATTGTTTTCAACTCGAGGATCGCCGGGCCGCGGATCTGGCCTCGCTGCGGCTTTTCCAGACATCCGAGAAAAGGTTTACAGTTCTCGGATACCTACAGTTGCAGGGTTTTGTATTCATAACGTTCTTGTAGTTTCCGAGAAAAATACTCTGGCTAAAGAAATAAAGTTTTATCTACATTATTACAATATTTATGTAAAAGCTTTATATAATTAGTTTTTTTAATAGCAAAGATTCGAAAAATTAACAAAAATTTTCGAGTTTAATAAAAGGAAAGCTAAAATTATTAAACGTAAAACTCTATTCCGTACAGTGATGGTACTCGAACGATAACATCAAAAAGTTGCCAAGCAGCCCCTTAAAATTTTCATGGAAAACTATACGAAACTACCTTGAGACGGTTTACCCGCGCTCTCACAAGGTAATTGATATATGCTTGAAGTGCACAGAGAGCACTTAATAAAGCGCGAAAATTAAAATACAATTAGAATTATCAAAGCGCTGCTATTACGCTTATAATTTATGTAGCATTGAATTAAAATTAGTATGCGCCAAGTCGAAAATAAAGCCAAGAACAATGAGATCTTGACAACTGGCGTGCGCTGCACCAGACGCTCGTACTGTACTAGCTGCGATGCCAAATTAAGGAGCCTCTCAAATTGGCGCAAACCTGGCGGCTCTCCGACAATAAAATTCAACGACGAACCTATCCTAAATTAAGAGAATTTGACGAACAAAAGTCTGTGGATATTACTGTTTACTTTTCTTTGCCTAACTATTATTTGTAAATACTTTCTTTTTTCGTACATATCTTCAAAACGTTGAGGGTAGAATTTTCATAATTTTATATAATTTTCAAAAAGTTAGACATGCAATAAGTGTTGTACACATTACTATTTTTAACTAGTGCGTTAATTCTTAAATTGACCGTTATAGAACGATAAATGGATTTAGTTATTTGGACAAATTGGAAAACACATAAAACAGTAATTAATATTTATTAAAAATTGGATTTTCATTATAAGCGACTTTTCTAGATTAAGAGTAATTAAGAAATTGAAGGATAAATTAAAAATAATGTTTAGCACTTTTGCATTTATCAAAACCTAACTGAACCGAGTTTTTCTTTTTTCCAGCAATTCTCACTGTACAGACTCCTACATTATTCTTTCTTACCGAAATCAAAGCCATCCTCAGCCCTCAAAAATGTTCCTTCCACAACTTTGAAGGAAGCGCAGCAACAAACATCCCCGCTGTGAGAAAAGTAGGGAGAAAAAGAGTCGCGAAAGGAGGATAGAGAGAGCGAGAGGAGGGAGGGCAGGAATTCGAAATCGGGTCGAGCGATCGAGGTGCCGGCGCGCGAAGACGAAGCGCAGAAGTGGAACTTCGCATAGAGAGAAAAGAGAGAGGCGGACAAAAGCCGGCGCTGCGCGCCCCCGCAGGCGCGCCACTCGCATTCGTCGTCTAAGAAGACGCCCGGAAGGCTGCAGTCGCTCTAGCTCTTTCTCTCTCTCTCTCGGCTCTTTTATTGCAAGATTTAAGCAGCGCGCCATTACGCCGCCTATTGTCGAACGCGGAGCTTTTCAGCGGCGCGCGGCGCTTTTTAGGGCTGTATTTATAGAGGAGTGGGAGTGCGGCTTGTTGCCGATTGCCTTGGGCTTAGCTCTGCTTGTTTTGCTGGGCCGTGATTAGGATTATTTGTTGGAATGAGGTGAGAGGAGAGCGAGCTCAGGCTACCCGATTACTTTTGAGAATCGTGTCAATCTTAGAGGCTCTGTGAGAAGGAAAATTAGGGGGCGAGTAGATGTGCGAAGGAGATCGAATTGAATAAGGTGTTAACGACGAGGGAGCTGCAATTTTAGCCTTAACAACTCGGACTTTTACTACTGACGATGCGAGTGCAATGCTAAACCATACTGGTTATTTTATTTATTCGGTAGGGATCCAATAAAACTTATGCATTATTAACCATTTACAGCTTTATTAATTTTAATTGTTGCTCTTCTTTGGCATAATAAACAGTTGTTTATTAATCTAAGTATCACTGTAAAGATCTATGCAAAGATGATTATACAGCTCATCCCAGTTAAAATAAATGACTACATGCTTGTTTTACATCCACGTAACCATCGTAGCGTTAACATCTGTTCTATTCCACTGTTCTAGTTATATAGAGAACACCTCCCTGCACGCAATGTTTATAATTGTATGCATCTATCGATATAGCAGTGAAAGTAAATTATAACACTTTTTCGATTGTCTTTCGTTTTAGCGAGTGTTCAGATACTATTTATCGTCAGTGTTCTTGCATTTTATTATTTAAACTGTACGATGATACATTTTTCTGTATCTTTTGACAGTATATCCAAATCGGGAGTTTACCTTACGTTTTACAAAATTTACTCCTGACATATTATAATACATAGCTATGAGATTTTTTGCAAGTTTAGAACAATTATGAAATTATAAAGAAAGAAGCTGCAGCTTTAAAATATATTATTCTTTTTCGAAATTTAAGCTAATTTAATGGTTGACTTGATATCTCTATCTATTTACAAATAAGAAAAAAAATTAAATAAATGCAAATGTTTAATGTTTCACAAGTATATCTCTAACCGAAGCCAAGCAACAGAACCAAGCGTCCACGTCTCATCCTTCCTACTTATTCAATTAAACGATCCCTTCTCCAGCACTCAAGTCTCTCAGATCCAGCCCAGCCGAACGGTCCAGCAGCTGGCGTCCAGCAAATTCCAGCTCGCTGGAGCGCGGCCGGTCTGACTCACCTTTATATAAACCGCGCTCTCCCATCCCTCAAGCTCACTGCTCGTGCTGCATTGCTCAGGCTCGTTTCAGGAAGTCTTGTTTCGGCCCCCTGCTTCTCCTTCGTCGGACGTGCATGTCAAACGTCGCGCAGTCGCGTTCTAAATTTGCGGCCAGCCACGCAGGTGTCGTTCGTTCGCCTCGCGAGCCGTAGGTATATTTTGACGCCGCGTTTTACGGCACCGCGCGCCGATCTAAATCAGTTGCCGCGGCGAGTGACGTATTTCCGACCAGGCCGCGGCTTCGAGCTGCTTCACTCTGCTTCAACTTGGCTTTTCAGATGTTTGGGAAATTGGGGAATCAGCTTCTGGAGATTAGATGATGATAAGGATTAAGGGTGAGGTGGTGCTTTTGGGAAATGCTGGTAACCGTGGTTCAGTTAATTCAAAATTTGTACAATGGATTAACAAGCGTGTTTCTGTTATGCAAATCAAGGCTGAATTTGGAGTTAAATTTGTTGAAATTGAAAAATTCATTCAATTATAGATGTTTTATTATTGTCTCGTGAATTGCGTAATGTTTGAATATTTATTTATTTTACGTTTAGATATAATATTCACTGATAAAGATTATCGGCTTTATAACTTCATTGTTCAATAGAGCTTTTCAAAAGTTTCGTTAACGGTAAAGTTAAATTTGGGAACGTAGTTGGTAACATTCTGGAACCTTTGAGCGTGATCAACTTTTTGGTTTTAAAACTTTGATTTAATGTCTGTTTTACAGTCGTAATTGGTAATTCTGCAACTTATTGAAATAAATGATGTCCGAGCGTACATATTGAATTATTGATATACTACCCTATTAATTTTGAAATTCAGCTGTATTTATATGTATAATCGAAAAATTCTTTGCAATATATTTAATATATTGATTTTGATGTAATAATATATTTAATTATCCTTCGTAAAATTTAAATAAATAATTTAATATTCCTAATTCATTAATAAAGCACAATTAAAAATACCCTGTGAAATAACGTTGCATTTAATTAATCTGAAGCTTGAGTTGAACCGAAACTAGCTTTACTTCAACTCGTCACTCTTCACAAACACGTAACCACCCCAAGTTATTTTCATTTCATTTCTCATTAACAGCGAGCCGCGTCATCTTTGAGCCGTGCATCCTCGAGAAAAAAATTCAAACTTCTTTGCTTGAAAGATTAGATAAAATGTTGGTGCTCAAAGTCGCACCTCTCCAGCGTAGCGCAACGGCCGAGGGACAGAGAGAAGAGCAGTGCGCGTTCCGCCGGTGCATCGCGGCGAGCAGCGCTGCCTCCTAAAATAGAACTCGAGCTGGCAGCTGGAACGCTGTATAGTCAAGTTTCGTCTAGGAGCTTTCTGTCCGTACGAGAGTGAGAGAGAGAGGCAGAGAGTTTCTTCAGCCAATCAATCGACGCCGATGGATGGCTGATTATGCAAGCTTGCTTGCCGAAAATTGCGGTTCAAGTCGCCAGGCTGCAATATGGTTTGAGGGATTTGCTGCTTGATTTGTTAGTTGGAGAGGTATTTTCGGGATGTTTCATTAGTGGGAAACGAATTTTGATGTTGTTTCAGTGAAAATGGTTTATTATTCTTATTTGACTTGAATTCGTAATATTGTTTTTCGATAAAATTTACTTTTTATTTAAATATGAATGAAAAGCAACGTACCAATGGAGCTTTCTGAATTTGATGCTCCGTTAAGTGCAATTTCCATGATCAAATGAAGAGACTTTATTGCTTGACAAGGTGTAAAAATGTAATAATTTTTAGATTTAATTGATTGCCTCGAGCTATTCAACTGTCTCACTTTTCAATAGAGCTTCTATATTACTGACAGTCTATACAAACGTTCTTGAACGAGTAATTTTAAAAAGATTGATTCAAAAGAAATATGAGAAAAATTTTTCTCGATAAAGTAAAGTGTTCACTTAAGCGATGTATATTAAAATAGTAATTAGCAATAAGAAACAAGATTCTTCAAATTACATCTACTCTATTAAACTTGATAAAGTTGATGATGTAATAGTTTATCATTAATTTTTCCAAAATTCCAGTCTACAATATTCATCTGAAGCAACTCATTTATACTAAATTGCAGCACTAATACGAATTCTCTCATCAAGGGTTGGGGATAAGGTTAGCATCTTTAACGGCGTAACCGCGCGCGCGTGCTGTCGTCTCCAGTGTGCAGAGACGCCCGTCATCTGCATTATGCACGGCGCTTTACGAACTTGATACTTGTTTATAATTCATTCCGACGCTACACATATTCCATCCGCGCTTTCGCGTTTTCCCTCGTCATTTATGAATTCGTACTATCATGCACGACAGTTCGGTTACTCATTACTCTAACTGATGGAGTTTCAATTAAATATGCTTTTGGAAGTGAACGTATTTTTACTTAGCTTTAGATATTAGATAACTTAATAATGGCAGAGTGTTACTGATTAGAATTTAATGTAACATCCCTGGTAGAAAAGTGAACATATTCTGGGCATGATTTCTGGGTAAACACATGTTAAAATGACATTTATCTGGAAATTCTGGAAATACTTTGAACGAAATTTCTAAAGTATCATTTTACCGGAAATTCAACCCAGCATATGATTAATTCCTTACCATGCAAATCGTTAGAAAATGAATTCTATCTCTACAAGCTTTCTTCTTCTTAGAAGTTCGATGTTTTTATTGATATTTTAGGAAATGAATCTAGTTTGGATAAATCTTCATATTTATAAACTTAATCACCACATGTTATTTTAGTGCGTCCGAGTCACAATCCGATAGGTCCGCCTCCAGTCTTGAATCCCATGTCACCACATCTAATCAGAAATCTACCATTTCATGCTAGATTAACAAAACTAACCATGAAACTCGTTTAAAAACACCTGTAAATTAACCTCCAAAGCCGGGACTGAACAACTGCGCTCTCATTTAGCAAGAGCCCAAGAGACATAAAAAATCCATCCACCCTTAAGCCATTCCTCTTGAAGCCACAGCCTCTTCCCTAGCATCGCTCTGAGCCGAACTCACACACATTCTGGGCACTTCCGCCTCTCTGTGGCTCTTGATTTACGAACGACAGCGCATGGCAGCCGTAGCGCGAGCGTTAACTTCGCGCCAAATGGAATCCCAACGTCATTGTCGGACTCTCTCGCACTTAGGTACTTACAGACTTGCGCCTCTTCCTCGCAGGAGACGTTTATAATTATCCCCAAGTCTGGCTCTGACCTGCGCGCGCCTCTAACGCGCCTGCTATTTCCGTGTGCGCCACATGGGCCGATATAGGTGTGTGTATATAGGAGCAGGCGCGAGCAGAGCATTTTTGCTGCTCTTTTAACGCCTCGAGTCTCCTCGCGCCGTTAATTAGTTATACCCTTGGCTGCGCGACCAGCTCGCTCTCATTTGCATTCCTGCTACGGAATACACAACTATTCCTGCAAATGGAAAACGCTTTTATCGCGTGTAAGGGCTGGGGAAAATGGGGGGAGAGACGAGTCTAGGAGTAGTCTTTGTTTGCCAAATTGATTTGCGCGTGCACTGAGGGAGCTTGGTGTTTTGATGATTTGGGCTTTATTTGTCGGAGTGTAGATGTGCCGATGAAAGGGTTTTGTTGGTGTTTGACGATTTATTTATTTTTTAATTTTATGTGTTTTCATAAGAGTTTGAACGATTAATTTTTTTAGACAAGAAATATAGATAAGCGTATAAAAATAACTACTCATTGCTTCACAAATAGTCGTAAGTATAATTTATGTTTGTTTTGTTAGAATCAAACCATTTTTTTAAATCAAAATGTTTTGAGAAATGCTCTAGTTTCTTGTACTACCTAGTGTAAACATAAATCGTACTGTTACCCTACAACTGTGACTTACTTATCCTTATACTAACATTTTTTCTTCATTCTCATCTAATGTGTTTTTCTTACAAAAGTAAGCAGCTGCAGTCAATACAAAAGCTACAATTTAAATTTGAGCTCGAAAAAAAAATTTTCATTTTGTTCGAAAATTTGGGATGAGAAAAATGGATTTCTAAAACAGTTAGAAATTCTATACCTATGCTAAAGCAGATACAGCTTGAAAAAATTGAATATTTTAAAAATACCGATGTACATTGTTTCCTGAATATTAGCTTCTAATATCTTTATTTTTTTTTCTATTTGAATACATATTTTAATTTTTTTTAAATTTATTAAATTTTATTATGTCTATTACCCAAATATATAGTGTAATTTCAAATTAAAATTGCAGTAGCTGTAAGCTCCAAAAATTTAAGCCTGCACTTTCGTGACTTTAAGTTATTATGATTATGGTGTTACCAGCTTTACGATGTAGATACAAACTTTTCAAACAGGTAATGTAATTAATGTAATACAACTTGCGTATACCTGTATTTTCATTACATAATTAACCTTTTGAGCAGAAATTAATTTTATAAGTTTTCAGTTTTTATTTTTTTTTTCTCAGTAATTCAGTTTTCGAACTTAATTTAAATTAAGTAATATTTTTTTAAGAAACTGGAATTCTGCTAATCCGTTTATGAAATATCCATGGCCGAGCTTTATTGCCAGATAATTCGACTTCCAATTCACTACCTTATATTTGATATTTGAGATTGGTTTATTATTATCCATGAAAGTACGTGAAATTAAATATGTAATGAGCTGTTAAAAAAGAATTTTTTTTACTTATTATTAAAGTTGTAACGATAAAATTCATGAGACTGTGTACGACTGGAGACATTAGACTTTAAAAAAATAGGAAAATAAAACCGCTGACGATCCTGTTCAATTTTTTTCATAAAACACGTTTCAGTTATTCTACAGGAGGATCTTTTTAAATAAAATATCACACTTTCAAAAGTCGTATATTATGTTTCCTTGAAAATATGTTTCACCTGGAAAGGGCATATTGATTATTGAAAAAAATTGAACAGCATTGCCTACAGTTTTGATTGCTCAATTTAGAAGTAACCGCTATTTGTCGAGTTTTACCATATTAGTTACAAATTATTTATTTAACAGTTAATAAAACAATAAATACTCTCCCTCATACTCGACTTCAGTTAGAGTCAAACTCGAATCGCTCAAACTTTTGCCGAATTAATATTTTTAGCGTACATGATAAAAGAGCCGAGTGGAAAGCAATCTATTTAAAAAGCATTTGAAGGTGTTCGTCTTTGTTGACGGCTCTTATCTGTCGACTCTGCGTGCGCGTCCGTTTGAATGGGAGCGCGCCGGCGGGCGATCGATCGAGCGAGGCGCGCGCCGAGTTCCTCTGAAACTCGATACGATTGAAACGTCCAGCGTTGAATACTGTATGTATATTCCTTAATAAACCTGGCCTCAGATGCTTTACAACGGAAATGACATTTCTGAAAAATATTTTAAAATTTACTTCATTGTGCTTGAACGCGTTGTGTGATTGCGAATTAAGGTTAACATTTTTAAAATATTTTAAAAATAAGCATGCATTTAGAAACGCTCAATAAAATAATCTTGAAACCATTTATCATCATAGAGTGTTAATAAAGGATACAAAGCAACATAATCAAATTACATCGCATCAAATTACCTTAAATCTCAGCATTCTTCTTCTCGCAATTAAACCGTGAAATTCGCTACGTATTAATTCGTCGGTCGTTCGTTAGCGACCCGCACACAGGCGACAATTCATCCGCCACCTCGGCGAGCATTCGTTAGCCGGCTACAAAACACAATCTCAAAATTACCAGTCGTTTGTTCGTCAGTCTTTCCTCCGCGACACCCGAAAAACGTTAACGTTTTGCCTGTCCGCGTGCTTGTGCGCGCCTTTTTTCGAGCCGCTTCCTCGAAGTCTTTTATCTCGAGTCATAGCAGCAGTAGCTCGTCTCGCGCTTTTATTCATACGAATCGCGCCCGTTAATTAGCCGCCACCAGCGTGGATTTACGCTCTCCGTTAGCGCGCCTGTTTCCATCAGAGGGAGATCGTTAGTTTCCTTTCTTATAGCACAGACAGCTGTTCTTCGCTGTTTTCTGCCTCTCGTTCGCTTTTATGTAACCGGCCTTTTTTTCTGCCGCGATGAGAGGGTGGTTATGGAAATTAGTTGGATTTTAGCGCATGTTTTATAGGGGATTGGTTTTATTTTGAGTAGAGTTGGTGGTTGTGTTGGTTGAGTAGATGTTCAGCTTGGGTTTATGTTTACTTTTCGGATAATGAGCTTTTTACGGTTATGCAGGGGCTTGCGTGATGAAAAGCGAACGAAGCGCTAGAGCTCCGTTCTAGGCGAATCATACATTATTTGTTTTACGATTATGAGCAATGAAAGTTTAAAGATTAAATTTGCCTTTCCAAGATCTTTATAGTTCTTAATTTCTTAGATTGAAGAAAAGAAAAACTAAATAAATGTAAGAGATTAACGGAAATTGCTTCATAAAAAAATCTTCAAATCCAAACATTTTAAAATATAATATTATTTTATTAATCAAGAATAGAATAAGTAAGTATTAATCCTAAAAGATAAGGACCTAATCTTATTTCCTTCTTGATTACATACTAAAAATTTATTCGCACAACAAAGAACAAGTAGCATCCCCCCTTCTTCGTCATCTTCGAACTCATCTTGCAAAAATAAACTCTTAACCTTTGTTGATGCTCGCGCCAAAGTAGCTGACGATGCCAAGGAGGAAATATTGCAAGCGGCTTTTTTGCTATGCAGCATAAGTAGCAGCTTGAATCCAATCGCTCTAATTAAATTATACACGAGTCCGATCTTGGATGCTTCGAGACTTGAGAGATTGAGTAACGAGGAGCGATTAAGCTTTTGGGGAAATATTAATTGCCGTCGGATATCGGAAAGAAGATGCAGAGTTAATTTTACGTCAGGATTAATTTTGGCTATTCGGCAGAAATTTGTTTTGACGCTATTTGTCGGAAGCTTGCGAAAAAATAATTTTTCTTGGTTGGAAAAAGTCCTAGGAAGGATAACGTTTAGTAAAGTAAATCTAGTTATCATTAGATTACTTGAAATACTTTTGCCTGCTATTCGGTCTGGCAAAAGTTTAACTACGACCACTATGCCAGACTTTTATTTATTTATTTTTTTAAAAGTCTAGAAAAAATTCAAGCGCATGTCTAAGTCATTTTTTCGAAAGTTTTATCCGAATGATAAAAGCTTGCAAGATGCTGTAGAGGGGCGGCGGTGTGAGCTTCGAGTAAATCCAAAACATTTACTGCAAACAACACATAGTCTGGAAATCATGAATATTCTAAAGGCGTTTCATAAACTTGTAAAAGAAGATTTTTAAAATATAAAGTTTAACAGTTACTTTTTTTGCGGTATTACTTATATTGCAAACAAAGATATCTCAATCCATACTCATTCATTTTAAATTCGGAATGCTCGCGTTTTGAATTAGTTGTCTTATTTTTTGAATTACTAAAACGCATCAACGCAGCTTTGGCCTACGCACTTTCGCGCGATACGTATCGTAGTTCGGAAGTTGCGTACTTAACCAAGCCGAAAGTTACTTGCGCTTTATGACGTCGGATTTATGACTTTAGCTCCATCTCTCCCTCTCTCTCTCTCTTTCTCACTCCAACTCCGGCGATGCGACGACGTCTCACTGCTGGCGCACCGCGCCTGGGGAAAGGCAAGTCAAAGTCTCTGCAGCGCGGCTCGTTAGAATTAAATTAGAAGCCAGTTTCGCGGAGAGAGGGAGAGCCACGAACGAACTCGACGATGATAAATCTCGCAGGAGCAGATCACGAAATTACGAAGCGGGCGTCTGCATTTTTTAACGGGGCTACCGCGAGGATCAGTTTTCGCTAAATTGATTTCAAGGCAGGAGAGGGAAGGGGCGTTATCGCGTGTACGCGCGACCGCGAGCTGCACTCAGGATTATTGGATTTGTAAATTGATCAGCGCTGTAATGTACTTTTCTCCTGTGAGACTGTCGAATGCGGGACTTTGTATTGGCTTTAACGGTTATCGGCCCAAGTTCGTATACTGGCTCGGTCGAGGGTATCAAGATGATTGTCTTGCTTTGAAGGTCATAACAGAGCTGGCGATTCTGCTTCGAGCTCTATGTTTACGAGACACTAAAATTCTGATGGTTTTCAATCGAAATGATCGATGAAATTTAATATAGAATTTGGATAAGTTGTTACAAGTAGCTGTAATTAAACTAAAATCTTCCCTGAAAATAGCGAATTTAATTTTATTTAATAGCCATATATATAATCTCGAATAATGAAATTTATACTAGTGTTATTACGTTTTTTACTTTAAATATTTTGATATAAAGTTCACTCGAAATTGATGTACGTCAGAATTACGGTAAAATATATATTTTAGTTAAATTTTCTTTAATCTTTTACCAGATATGTACAATCTTACAATTTAATTTCCTATATTTCTTTCGAGTACCATAGCTTGACTATTAGAATAAAATAGAGCTTTTGTCCAGTTCTTCTAGCAGACAAACTACTCTTCCGCGAAAACGTTTTTACTATGCTCATAAATAAAAGCATCGGACTACTTTATCAACGGCTACGTCCGGGGTAATCCTAAAAAAATCTCAATTTCACATGTATCCGCATCGTGCGCAGATGTAAACCTCCCGTTGTAAAGCCAGCATCTCAACGACCTGGCCGCGCGATTTTCATCTTTAACCGGCTCGGCGTTCCCTTCCTTCTTTCCCTGCGCAGTCATTTTTCCTCGCGATCCCAACGCAATAAAAGTCCGCAATTACGACGTGCAAGATTGACACAGCCACGGAAGCGATCGTCCGAAGACAAAAGCAAGGATATACACACACGCCGGCTAGAATATTCGAGATCGGAGGCTATCGATTCGACGTACTTGCGGCCGGCCCGTAAACGGGATGCGCTTTATACACGTGCCAGCCCAAGCATCAGAGCCATAAACCGGCTGGTCGCGTGATGCTCTCTGCTCCTTCCACCCTCCGAGCGAATTTTTTCGTGCAGCCTCGAAACTCGAAGCTCCGTATCTGTCGTTTGCTCGGCCTCGATAGCGCATCCCCTATTCTTCCTTTTTTATATTGTTTTTCGCGCCCGCAAAGACGCAGCCCGAGGTCTACGACCTCTTGTAGGTATAGTCACGAGCACGCGGGCTCGAAATGGCTTTAGCCGCGCGAGCTCGCGCTGCGCTCGTATAAACCGGCGCGCTTCAGTCGTATAACGTCAGTTTACGGTTACACTGCAAGCGCGAGTCTGTGCGTGCGCATAGATACGCAGGACGAAGGCGCCGTGTACGTCAATATTCCTGATAAAGTTTAGGGGGATTCGCGTGTGCGTGGGAGGGCGCCGAGGCTGCGGCTGCGCTAATGGTGTAAACGCAGCCCCCCCCCCCTTGCGCGCGGTTGCAACCGTGCCGGGTACCTAGACATGTATGGATTTGCGTAGGTTGTTCTGATGCAGAAATGGTGAGCGCGTGCAAAATGATGAACAAGTGATTTATGGTCTAGATAAAGGAATTAATAATAATTTGGAAATTAATTGTTTAGGGAGGAAATGTTTTATACGATTTGTATAGAAATTGTATGAAATGGAAAATATAAAGATCCTACACTATTGAGATAAATACATTATTTCATAAGCCCTGATTATAATTTGAAAAGAAAAAAAGAGCAGAAAGTCCGTAATAAAATTAAATGAAACTTCCTACTTGTTCCCGCACATCCGCTGCACGAGTCATATATCCAATACGTATAGCAGTGGAAGCCAAACAAGCCTCATCTTAACAGTTCCAGCCACGCGTTTCGCATGGAAAAGTAAATAGGAGCTTGGCTTGAAAGCGCATGCACGAGCGCTCGGCAGGATCGCTAGTACTCGAGGATTGCAAGCGCAGCCCTGCGCTACTCTGGCCATTCGTGTGAGTGTGTACGCTCCTCCAGAGCTCCGCTCAGCTTAATGATGAAGATCTTGGGCGAATATGTGCAGCCGGACGTGCAGGCTACTCGATGTTCCGAGACGTGCCTATTTCCGACCTACATTAGTCTCATTCTCCCTCTCCCCTGCAGCCACGCTCTGTCCCTCCTCCAAGTTAGACCGCTGCAGGTTGCCACCAGCGGCAATTTCTAAGCGCGAAATCTCCTGGGCTTGCGCTGCAGTATCGATATTCAATATCATATCGCTCTCGCCTCTCTCGGCTCACGCTTCTTCGTCTTGTCAGGAAGAATTGACTTTAGGTAATTCATTAGGCTCTTAGCGGTTTGTCCTCGGATCGATACCATTTATCGTATTAATTTTGCTCTTGGCGTTTCGCCGCCGCCGGCAGCCGAGCAATTACATTTAGGACCGATGTAAATTTTGGGATGGAGAGAGAGAGAGAGGCTTGCAGCTGAAATTTATGAGGAATTTGATGGAGCACAAAGGGAATGACCGAGCACTTTGCATTAGCCGGAACTGTGTTATTGGATCGGTAATTTTGTTGTGAATTAATAATATTGGCAGTAATGAAACTTTCTCCGAATTTCGTAACGTGCTAACAACGGTTAGGTCAAATGAAGTTAAAATGTTTTAAATTAAGAACGTATGTATTATCCAAACATTTTTATTTTTATTTTTACTCTATTATAAGGATGCAAAAGTCATCTAAAATGCTGTCTTAAAATACAATTTGAAAGTATGTCTTGAAAGGAGCTAACAATCAATTTATTTATCCACTTTTTACGTGAAAGGATTTTTCATTCGCCAAATTGCTTGGAATCGAAGCAAAAAATTCAAAGATAATAAAAGCAAGCACCCTAAACCTATGTCATTCCGAAGAACTAAAACTTCCCCATAACTCTTGATTGGCGTACGTCACCTTCCTCCCTTTATTGCATCGATTATCCCAATCTCGCCCTCCCTCAAATAAAGAAGGTGCCATACTCATTACGATACTAGGCATTCATCCTCCGCTTCGACTTCCCGGTCCATGAGCAGAACAAAAAGGAAGGAAGAAACAGCTCCTTAGCCCGTAAAAGGCCAGATGTCAATAATCCCAAGGATAAACACGCATCGCAGCAGGGAAATAGGAAGCGTTCCTTTAGTCCGGGCCTTTAAACGCCCCGGAGAGATATCGCGCCCAGCTCGTTTACGACTTCGCTAAATGCCACTCGTTCTTCTGTATACGTGTGTATACACGCGCAACGGCTCATATAAACGCGGAACTAGGGAATGACAAGCGTAAACGTTGCGGACCGAGAACACCGGCAGATGAACGGATAGCGATGCGCGCGGGCGAAATTCATAAACGTGCCTGAGGTCGGGGGATTTCGAGATGGTGATTTCACGTTGTCTTTGGGTCTGAGGCTTCATGTGAGATCTTTCAGGTATAAAAGAGAATGGGGAAAATTCGTACAGGGATACGAATTTCACGGTTAAGCATGCCAAATAGCTTTTGGGCGTGATATATTTTTGAAAGAGTCGTCGATAAACTAAATTGAAGTATTATCCGAAAAAAGCGCCGAAAATCGATTACTATTAACAACGCACGAAATTTTGAATGGCCGACATTCAAATCAAGAGGGTTTCTGTAACTTTTTCGAATTTACAAGATTTATATGAAAAAATTTTTGGTAGTACCAAAAAATAAATAGAAACCCAAAATTAATATTTTGAAAAAAGTCATAAGTAGTTGCTTAAAAGTTGTTTTGCACTTTGAAGTATCGTTCACTTTAAAGGTGCCGCTCGACACTGCGACATCAATTTTTGATGTATAAAAAGTTGCAAAAAGTTACAAAGATAACCTACTATTAACTATCAGAATGTGATATACAAAAATGACAATCAAATTCTCATTATGCAAGATCAAATTTTTTCAACACTAAAAATAATTATCGTAAACAAGCTACACAAAAATTAAGTAAAGATGATTTCGACACCTTGTTACCTGCATGTAGTCATGCAAACTTTGTAAAACTCTCCGTGCGTTTGAATGTTCGCGCTATACTGCCAGCGGGCAGTAAAGAGTCCACTTCGCAGGCGCACCGCTAGGTGGCGCACACCTGCCCCCGGCCATCACGCCGTAGGAAACGCTACCTTTGGTAGATATATCCCCGACGCCCGGTCCGCACGAGGAGCCTTTCGCTCACCCGAACATGTTCCTTTAGATGGTCCTTGGCAACCACTATAGTGCGAAGTGAATAAAGGACTTTTTTTTAAGGATAACTAAATAATTTTCTTTATTTAATTATCGCCCTCGCGAGGCATACCTCGTTTTTGGGGATCACTCCGGATCCATCCTTTTTCTTTTCCTATCCTCTCTGGGTGGTGTAGCCTTCAGTAAGTCCTCCCTCTACGCAACGTAGAAGCCTCACCGGGGGACTACAGTCCCAGCGACTGGCGCCGAGGCAGCAGCTCCACCTTCAACACTGCGTCAACCTCGTACACTTAAAAATTTGAATAAAATAATTAGCAACATCTATTTAGATCATTTTAATTTTGAGATAAAGGTGTACCATGTATACAAAAATATAATAAAAAATGTTACAAATTTTAAAGTTGTGAATCTTAAAAAAAAATTGAAGAAGTTCATTTCGTTAAAAAGTTTTGCTAGATTGAAAAATGAAAAAATTTTGTTTAAAAAAGTAAATTTATCTTATCTACTACAAACATTATGCAAAAATAAATGAAGAACTTTTTCAATTTTTTTTAATCGAAAGATTTTGATCTCATTATTAATATAAAACTATAATAAATTCTCTAAGGTTCAAATTTGTTGTATTTGAAATGTATAAGCAATTTTAATTGTTTTTTATTTTGTTCGATCAAGTTTCAAAAAAATGAAAACCAAAAAATCTTTTACTTTGCCCTACTATACGATATTCATAATTTTTTTATTAGAAGGAAAAAGAAGTTTACAATAAATTAGTGACCAAAGTTTTGTTCTAGATAAATGTCTACTTAATAATGTAACTAGGTATATAATGTTCAGTGTAACTTAACGTGACTTCGAAGTTGTCTTCTAGAACAAAGACGTTGACGAATATTGGACGAATATTGGAAAACAATTGAAACTTGCCACAGAAGTGTGTGCAAGTATCGACTTTTTAGTTCATATAACAAAATAGAAATGCTTTTATTATCATGAAATATTAAAATTTCGCCCTAAAAAACTAGTTACAAACTGAAGAAATTGCAAATAATTATAACAAATATTTCGTTACCGGAAGTACAATAGCAATATCCTCAAAAAATATATTTTTATTATTTTTAAACTGTAATAAGAGATTATTTTATTTTTATGTATGGATGGAGAACAACTTTCAAGATCAATAACCAGCTCACGAATGTGACCCGATCACTTTGAAATAAGAAAGCAGTAAAATCTTATGTCATTCAAAACATTACTCAACAAGCAACTCGCCTTTCTACCTATTCATTCAATAATGAATCCGACATTCACCATCTCATCCATCCATCGGTATATAAAACGAGCTTACTTTCTCCAATCGCCTTAACTAAAGCAAAATCAACGACTCGAATGCGAAACAATCTTTCTCTCTCTCTGTCTGTCTCTCTCTCTCTCTCTCTTTGAAAAGAGCAAGAAAAATCGATGAAAGAGCAAACTCTATTCTGACGGCCGACGAGGAAACGCTGCAAGTTAGGGACCGATTTCCGGTTAGCCGAGTGGAACGCGCGTGCTCAGCTGATTCAGCGAATATGGCTGCAGCGGAGATTTACCGCACTCTTTTGCGGCTTAATATTCATGAATTTCTTTTGTGTGACTAGGCGAGCTTTTTCGCTCGCTCTCTTCGTTGACGATGTTTTGTTGGCCGCTGGAATGGAGAGATAGGACGAACTTAATTAGGATGATAAGAAACGACTACCTTTTTTTGCTTCGTTGTTTCCATTTGCTTTGTTGGATTAAAGTATTATGATGCTACCTTTAAGTGCTATTTATTGTTACATGTGGATTTTAGTGAAAATTATTAGGGCCATTTGTTGTTTTAATTTATGATTATTTAGAATTATGTTATGTGATGGAGGTAAAGTATTGTATTTAATTTTCATTTTTCAGAACCATAAAAAAATAACAACTTGTCAATGACTAAATTAACTTAAAAAAACCGGTTCTCATACTTTCGATAGCAGGAGGAAAGAAAGCCTTCAGATTTTTTTTTTAAGATTCTTTAAAGTTTTATATACATATAAAAAAGAATTGAAATTTTAAAGTGTTGAAAAAATGAACGCGTAAGTGATACCTTTTTATACATTCGACCAAACTATTATATTTAAGGAATTCAAATACCAATGAATTGGCAATGGTTTTAAGAGTTTGAAAACATATTTTCGACTGCTCGCTATAAGTCTATCAAATTAAGCTTGAAAAAATAGAATAGACTCGTATTTTATTATTTTTTCATTTTTCCTTTTATCTATTACAATATACTTTTACATTAATTACGTAATTCCTTAATAAACTTTTCACATTTAAATATCTATTTACTTTATTCAAATAGAGAGGAATATATCAAACGACCAAGCGTGCTCTCGCAAGCGTCAAAGGGTCAAGCACAAAGAGATGTATCCGCTTGCGTAAGGGAAGTGCAAATTCACCTGTGACACAAAGCGCACTTACCCGTCGCTCTCATATTCAGTCCATCTGCAGTGAATATCTATATTTCTAACTTCAGGGTGAATACACCTCCATCGGTTTAAAGTTAACATTCTTTTTAAAATTACGATCATACGTATTTGAACTCTCCTTTTAAACATCTTAATTATAACATTAAAACATTATTTTCAAAGATTTTATTAATAAAATGATAACGTGTAAAAAATGGTTTAAAATATATAAAGTTATCAAACGATCTTTTCGAAAATCTTCAGTTATTCAGATTATATTTCACAGTAATAGTTGCTGTGAACCGACGAAAAAAAAATACTGTAACCGTTTTCCCAGAGACAAAAGTGGTGTTGCACGTTGGAAACTCGACGCTTATGGAAGTTTTATGACAATAATTTAAACAGTTTGTCGAAACGTTAATTTTTCGTAAGTACGCACGCGCAGCCAGCGGAAAATTATCCATTCTGCCACCGGGGCTACGCACACACCCACAGTACCGCTTGATAATGCGAACGGTACACACACGTACACACGTACACTTCCGCTTATAAACTTTCTCTAAAACTTCCCCTTTAATTAGGCGTTATTAAGAGGGAGCTCGTGCAATAACGATGAAGAAAGACGGGATCGCACGTGATTGTGACATAAAAAAGTTTCGAGGTATAATTCGGGCTTGCGAAGATGTTCTATCGACGTGCATGAATGCGCAGATTTTTCAATCGTAGGACTGCTCAACGAGTGGCTTTCTGAAATTGTGAAACGAATTTTCGGAAACTAATCAAAAAGTAAAAAGAAAATTTTAACTGATACCTTATATCTTAGAATCTATAACGTAATGTTTAAATTATTTTCCAAAGTAGTTTAATAACCGTATATACAGTTGGCTTACAGAACTCATTATGCAATTTTTAGACAAGTTCAAAAATCCATCGTACTCACTATTACTACTGGCCCTCACTTGTTAAACCAGGCAAAGTATTAAAGTCGCCTTACCAGACTGCCGCAAATCATTTCTACGCAGAGTTAGCCCAAATTTCGCACGATAAACAGCGTAATGGAGCGAGTCGCATCTAATTACATAAGACACTGGATCGCCCTTCCTACGGGGTATAAACGAAATGGCACTTTGCATAATTCGTCGCGGTCTCCTTTTCTACGCACAATAAGCCTCTGAGGCTCTCGCGCTTCACATTGTAATTCATCGGCCGTTGGCAGCGGCTATCTGTCACTTTCATGCGCTAGCTTTTATTATTATAAAGCACGTGACCGTAGTTGATATATGTCGAGCGGTTATTATGTAATGGTAGAACGTATTTTTAGATGTTCTTTTTTTAATTTTTTTAAGTTAAAATTTATTAGTCCATAATTAGGGAAAACGATATTGGGTATGCGAATATTGAAAAAAAATAAGGTTTAGAATGTAACTAGAATGATATTAAACTAATTGAGTTATGGTCAGACAAAAAATAATTGGAATAAAAATTTTCTTTATTATCAATACCGTTGCCAAAGACCTGCCAAAGGTAATGTGGATGTTCACTTATGTGTGCAATAATTATTATTATATAGAATTCACTATTTTATGACATTGTTTCTTAAAAATTTGACATTAAATTTGCAAACTTTGCGATAATTCCATTATTGATTGCAAATATACACAATTTTACAAGATATAACGATACGCAAATGATGGACAAATACACACGTAACTTTTTTCAACGTTTTTTGCACTTTTTAGTTACGTATCAAAATCATTGTGATGTTGAAGATTAGCAAGAATTTACTTTTTTATTGAACATCATGACAGTACTGACCACTATACCGATTACGATTATTAAGTTCTACTTTGTAACACAATACTTTGTAACACAATTGTAATGCAATACTTTCAATACTTTTGAATTGTGAATAATTGATAAAATGTGTATATTATAATAAATTTTTTTGACAAAATGTATATTGAATTGCATCGGTTAAAACGTATGGAATATTTTGTCTCGTAAAGCCTAAGATTGTAGCTATAAGAATCAATTTTACTTTTAGAATTAGTTTCAAAATTTTCCCTTTATTTAGAGAATTATTTTATTTAGTTGCACTATAGTTGTTAGAAGTACTATAAAGTAACAGGAAAAGTTAAAAACAAACCTGTATGAAAAAGTTAAAAAGAAATAATTATCAGTGTCGATATTAATGTATACATTAAACTTGGCCTTAATTCTTATTCCAAACGTAAACACAACTTACATAATAATTCAAAAAATCACCTTGTTCCGCCGTTCATTCCTCTCTCAAAAATCGATCATATCAACCAAAATAAATTCCCTTCATCGGAAACCTCGAAAGTAAAAAAAATCATTCCACCACATGCAAAATCAAATCAGCACTGTCCGTGTGAGTATCGGCTCGCCTTGGTCGTTTAGCCTTGGCTTTTGAACCGGTGAAAGTGTCTCCTTCTTTGTCGTTCGTGAACGGCTTAAGCGCCACGCACTCGACTTTCTTCTCTTTTCCGCTCCTTTTTCAATCCTGTCCTGGCCGGTCTCTCCTTCACTTTTTTAGCTCGAGTAGGCAGCCTTCAGAGGTCCGCCGTGGCCGCTAAGTGCCAAGTGTTTGTAAGCGCAGCCACCTTTTTGCCGTGCGCGAAATAGCCGTAAATAACGCGCTTTTAAGGTCTCTTTGGGCGCGGGCCGCTGGCTTTTGTGAAGCGTCTCGCGCTGACGGAAGTGAAGAGATTTTTTTCGCCGCTCGGGGGAGTCTAATGAAGAGGTTTTCTCTCGCTGCTTTGGCGACACTGGAATGATACAATTTAGGCTCGCTACTGTGGACCAGTTTTTCTGCTCTGTCAAAAAGACGGCTTTTATTTGTACGCGGAAGAGCTGATTCCATTAAAACGAATATATAGATCAAAATTTTTGTCAATTATTTTCAGATTTAATTAAGAGACATTTTAATTTTTATCATTTTGGATCGATACATTTAACTATCTATAATTTTTATACTATTAAAATATCTGTATATATAAAAATTTCTTAATATACATTAAGATTTAAAAAAAGTATATTTTAATTTCTTTTTTGATCGTTATGAATCATTTAAAATTAATGTTTCCTTAATTAACCACGTAGAGATCAGAAGAGAGCGTGTTGAAAATCTATACATAAAACAAAAATCAAAAGTTCTCTATTTGAGTCTTCCTAAAATAGATTTGTACAAAAACCTTACGTAAGCATTGGCCACGCTGTGGTCTCACTTAAATGTGCTCACATAACGCTTAACTCTACTCTTCAGCAAATATAGTTTTATATTTTTACTTTACTCGACAAACGTACTTGCTCAGCAAAGTCCACACTCGTCATTGTTAACTTAAGTTTTATTTAATAATATATATTATCTTACTTTTAAATTGATTTATTATCCTTCATTATTTTGTTTCGAATGGATAAATTTAAAGTTTTTTTAATGCATGAAAAATATTAGAGATTTAATAAAGATAAAAATATAACTTTTTTTGTATTCAAAATCTTTTTTTTTAAACCTTTTAATGAAATCATTAGCATTAAATAGTATAAGAATTAATTTTTAGTAAAAAAATTTTTTTTTGTTCTCCTAATAATAATAATAATAAAAGCTAATATAATTATATAAGCGATTAAGAACCTTATACTATTTTTCAAAAATATCGATTTTAATGCAAAACTTATAAATTTCGCCAGCTACCTTTTACCAATTCAAAGTAATTGGTAATACATTCCAATGACCTCTGTTCTCCTTTCAAATAAAATTTCTCTCCTCCCTCGCAAAAGTCATTTCATCGCAATAAATCCTCATTCAGCACGTGCCGAAAATCCATTCGCCTTCACTCTCATCCCCCCCCCCTTCTAAAAAAAATCTACACCGTTTTCCTAATCCGTTCGCATCGGCCACAATGTTTATCTACCTCGCGCAAGAAAAAAAAAGTTCGCTCGCTCGCGCCATAATAATCCGGTCAGCTCAGCGTACACGGCAGCCGAGAGCGAAGAAGAAGGGGGTCAATTGCGCCAGGAGAGGCAGACGCAATTGAATTCGTATCGCTCTCGCTTTCTCGTGCCGAGCTCGGCACGCTTGCGTAATGTTTACGCGTGATCGTGAATCTTCGAGGTGATCCGCTCTTCGGCTTTTAGCGCGTATAAGGACTTTTTTGCCGACAATGACTCGCGCATTTGGCCAAGCCTATTTTCTTTGATTTGTCTCCTGGATTGAGAAAACGGGAATTTAAAGAATTAAGGTGGTAGTTTTAGGAATGTGGATGGTAGGTGCAGTTATTGAATTACAACTTTTGAAAGTCTAGGATTTTGGATTATAGGCTTATTTGTAAATGGAATTTCTGTATTGCTTATGATTTATCGATTAGAAAACACCTTTTGGAACGTTTGCTCATTAGTTTTCTAAGTTTATTTAATTTGTATAACTAAAAGTATGCATTTAGATCTTGACAATTAAAAAGCAAAAGGTAAATATATGTAATTATTTATGTTTGTTTAACAATTCAATACAATATTTCTTAAACTCGTTGCATAGTATTACTAATCTTATATCTCCGATTGTCATGGCACGTTTCAAACAGACTTTTCGCGAAAGTTTAATTTGTTCTCAAAGTTTGTAAAGTAACATTGTTAGTAGATTTTAAACTTTCTAAGTACGTAAATATTTAAATTTATGTTAATAGCGTTGAGCAATTAGCATGAAGAAATGCGCACATTTTGATCAAATGAATTGATAGTTGCTGAGAACTGATAACGGAGAACGCAATTATAAAAAAGACTATTACGAGGAAATACATTTTTATTTTTTCAAAAAAAGTATAAGAAAAAATATTTTATATAGAAGATAAAAATTCTTGTGTGATAAAAGTAATTTATTGCAAATTACTTAGCTCGGCTGATAGATATTTATCTTGACCTTTACAATGCATTATTTTCTTACACACCAATAACGTTCAAATATCTGTATCTCACTTGTTTAAACTGTTTTAAAAAAAATGTATAATTCTATAATTACTAGCTAAACAATACCCAGAGCAAAGCCCAACGAAAACCGTGCCAGAAAATCATCGTCAAACTTCTCTGGTCGCTGAAAAATCCAGTAAAATCAATTCAGACCGAGACCTCGACATTCCCCTGTCCGTCAAAATCCGAATCTCCTAAAAGCTTTGAGCTTAACAAGATGAAAAAGGCTGGCGCGTGCATCAGAATGATATACGATCTCGCCTTATCACTCCGGGGAAAGGCTCTGCCAAATGCTCACCAGGTGTAGCTACAACCTTGCCCGCGCGCTCTCTCGCTCTCTTTCTCTTTGATTCACCTGCATAGTACAGCTCGCTGGTCCGCTTCGATTTCCTCTTACGTATACGCCTAAGTGCGCTTTCGCATGCCACGACGAGCAGCCGTCCTTGAACTAGAAACATTCGTCAATCGCACCTCGCCGTGCGTCTATACGTGTGTTTCGCGATTAACCTATTAACCCATATTGCCGATTATGCAGAGAGAGAGAGAGAGAGGGAGGAGTACTATTCGAGCTGACTCGAAAGGTGATAGAGAGTAGATTTGGAGTCGAGATTGGGAGTGTATACTGGTGTTGGCTGTTGTAGAAAGGGCTGCTCGATTTGTGAAGTCGCGCGGTATAACGTGAATTTAGGGAGCTCGGTAATTGATCAGTTAAGGACGAGTGATCGATCGCAGGAAAGGGCCGGCGATAAGGGAGTTTGAAAATTGGCTTTTTCGAATTTCGGACTTCGATAAGGGGAATGAGGTTTCTCGAGCGTTACCAAGACAGCTGAATGTCGTGCCTGAATTGCTGATTTAGACTCTTTAGAATACTTCCTTTTGTTAATCTTGCATTGGAATGTTTTAGCATTGTACTGCAAAAAATTAGTGAACGTTCTTATCGTGAGTTTATCGATTTTGTATAAAAACGGTCTTGGATTATTTAATTTCAGAGCTAGCGAAACGTTGAATTTAATTTTTTGCCTTAATTTTTTATTATCGTCGGATTAAGCAGTCGACTCGCGTATGGTCCTTTTTATCCTATCTTTTTTACGATATTGGACGCAAAAAATTTTTGGATGTCGTTCAAAATTTTATCAAATTTATGAGCCATAACATTTTTTATAGATGTTTTTATGTTTTATTATGAGATATAGATTTGCCAGTAAAAAAAGTAATTTAAAATATTTCATACATTTACAAAATAAAAGTTACCACTTAGGTTAATCGTGCTAGATAATTTTTCGTTATTTATTACCCTAATAGTCCATAAATACGTACACAAGGGCCCTAAAATTTAGTACAAGTTTAAACAAATTTATCTCTCGAAACGCAAATAAAACACTCGAGCAAAAGCGTTCAATCATCAGCCGACAGCCATACATTCTAATAATAAAATCCACCCTTAACAATCTGGCCCAACAGCTCGACTCTGGCGTGTAAAAATGATAAATTAACTGGCTGGAGAAAAAAAAAGTCTCTCACGCACGCACATCGAACTTCCGCGTATGTAGATCCAGTGCTCCTCCGGAGCTATTATCTTCCTCGCTTCTGTTTGTTTTCCGTGCAATGAATCCGTCCCGGCCAGCCGAAGACGGAAGTTCGGCGCTTTTCCCTCTCTCTTTCTCTCCGCGGCTGTTTACGCGTGGGAACGGCTCGAGAGTCCTTGAAATAGATTGACGCCGATTTTTGCCCGCCCCGCGCTCGCTCTCGGGCTTCGCGCTCCAGTGCAGCGAGACGGCGAGGCCCTTTTTTTTCTTCCTTTTAGCGCGTCGCACACGAGTAATTTCGTGCTATTACGAGCAGCGCTGCGCTCGACTGGGGTACTGGAAACGCCGGTTTGTTCGTCGGCGAAATGGATCGTTTTGTATGCTAGCGGAGTGGATGATGAGGGGGACAGAGTCGGGGGCTCGATCAAATTTTTCAATGAGTTGCCATGCGTGGATGAAAATTGAGGTCGTCATACGAATGTATATGATCTTATGAATGTCCAGAGATAATTTAGACGTAGCGTTATTCAATATTTTGAAATAATATTATGATAAACAAAATTGAATAGGGAAAATGTTTTATAAATTTTGTGACGTTTCACGTGGCCAGCTACGACTTTGAGAATAATTTCAATATTGCTGCCTGTTAAAAAAGCTATGGGAAAAATTTGTATTATTGAAATTATTATTAGAAAAATATATTAATATAGTTAAATAAATAAATGCAAATTTTAAAACAAAGACAGAATTCAATAATTTTTACGATAAATTTTAGATAATTTTTTGTATAAATATTTAAGATATTGGAATATTTGATTTTTTACGATGTCAAAAATATTAATATTATAAATTCAACAGCCAAAATAAGCAAATCAAAGAAACCAATAACTCTATTATACTTATTTTTAACTAGCTCGGAGCAATAATAATAAAACTAATAACGAAGTAATTACATTTCTTGTAATTACTTCTGTTCGATGGATTTTCTTGTCCTTATCTGCCCTGCCCTGCTTCGCTTACATGCGACTTCGTATGGGTAAAACTGACCGAGTACACTACAAAGGTAGGCAGATAATTGCATTATATTTCTGCAGAGCTTATGTTGGAGCATAATATCAAAGTCCGATGATTGTATTATTTGTCTAAATTGATTTTGTTTTAAATTAATTAACCTGCCATTCGCATCATAATAGGTAGAAAGGAAATTGTAATAATAATTATTTATTCTTATAACTTTTATTTTCGGTCATACTATATCTCGAGATATTATTTTTCTAAATCACATGAACTTAAGATGGCTATAATAAATATCTTATTTGGGTACAATGCGATATTTCTGTGCATGTAATTGGGTATGCAAGCTAGGCCACGTTTTTTTCTTTGATTTTCTACTATTTCTCACTAGCTCCATGAAGCCTCCTTTATTAATCTTGCAGCTTCATAAAAAAAGCTACTCATGAAATCAACATAAAAGCATCGAAGCCTAAACAATCCATATTCAGCGCTCTCCCTTTGATTCCCCCGGCACAGGTCGCACATCCATCCCGCAGCCGCGACTCGGCCATGCGTGCGACATTATTCAGCCAGCGCCCGCAGTACATACAGCAGTGCGTGGCGTGATTCGCAATTCGTCATCGTCGTCTTGGCCGTTAACGGCTGTGGTTTCGCGGTTCGTCAACGGACGGCTTCGCCGCGCCGACGACGTCAGAATATTGGCCCGAGAGTCCACCTGGGACGCGCTCTCTCTCCCCCTCCCCCTCTCACTCTCTTGATATTGCCGGGGAGTTTATGTAGTCCGGGTTAATAAACTTGGCCGATGTTGCGGCTTGTCGGGGGAGAGGAAGAAGGTTTATTAATGGATGCGCGAGCGGAGAGCGGAGAGCGGGGCTATCGGGGCGAGATTAATGTTTTGTCGCGCCGGAGAAATTAGGAGAAATGTATCGGCTAGCTCGAGTGGAGCTTTCTCACTTTCGGACTTTCTTATCGCTTTGGAATTGCGATTTTTTTGTTTCTAAGCCCCGCGTCGTAAATATCTTCCTTGGATTTTAGTGTGTTTTGGAATTGAGTAACGCGCGTGGTGCGGGCGTTTCATGCTAGTGCTTTATTTAGGTTGGCGGTGAGATTTTTGGGGAAACCATTACATGCTTTTTGGAAGCTGTAAATGAAATATTTTTAGAGCTCGTTCTTCATTGTGCTCCTCTAGAAACTTCGGGCTTGTTTTCTCAAGCGTGAAACGTTGAAAGCTTTTGACTTCCTTACCTGACAAAAACGATGTCTGATGTATCCAGAGTCTGGCACGTGTAGCTTATTTGGGTATGAGCTCATTGTAGTAATACAAATAAACCGAATAATACATTTTAAATTACTGCATACTGTTTTACACAAACGCGCGTTAATTTCAAGTAGTCAGATGCAATTTACTCCGCTAACAGTTGACTCCATTGTATTGATTTTAATTTAAATATTGTATTGCTTTCATTCCACTAGACTATAAATTACCTTTAATTTGGTGATTTGTATATACTGTTAATTGTAACAATCGATTTTTATTCTTCAATCTAACTTAGTTCAAGCGTAAAATTCCCTCGGTGTACATCTAATTAAAATAGATTGACTTTTCAAACTGCAATTAAAGTAACTACATTTTTAATGGCAGAACATGTGGATGAGGGGTGAATAAACTCAGTGTGATTCACTAAAAAAATATACATTTCTGAAATGTTTATGCTAGGTATTAATAAGTAAATAGTTTCTGGATCTCCATTATTAAATGCAAATATTATTCTCTGTGTAGACTAGATCAACCCAAACTAACTTCCAGATGACATATATTAAGTAAGCGTTATTCAATTAAGTTTCAAAGTGAAGACTAGTTCCACCTTAACGCGATTGCCATTTTCAACTTATCCAATCACCTCAACCATTTAACACAACCAACTACTTTTTTTTTCTAAATTAAAATATACAACATTGTTCATCCACAATCATCTGCAAACCCTTACGTAACACACTCCCATCTCACATGATCTCAAAATGTCATGCCGCCTCCAAAAGGTGCATCGAATCAGGAAGCCAGAAGCAGTAGCACGGGGCAACAGGTTACAGCATCAGCGGGGCAGAGCCAGAGCAGCGCATAAAGTCATTTTGTTCGCTGTCTGTGTGCGTATGTGCGCGTGTGTGTGTGCGCTCGTACTGGGCGCACACACACACGCGCAGATCTCTGGGCACTCGCATTTCCCCGGGGCAGCCACGTGCTCCCGCTAAATATAATCGACCCCCGCGAGAGCGAGCCGTCGTTTCGTCTTCTTCCGTTCTCAGCCGCTGAATAAGCACGGGCCTAGGTAAGAGAGCGGATAACGGCCGGATAATTTGGGATTTTGACGACTCGTCGGGATGTCGGTTTCAGCTCTGTAGTATTTTTCGGCATTATTTTTCGATCTGATGGTTGTGATAGGTGGTGTTATGTAAGACTGACGCGTTGAAAGGTTAGCTTGATTGGAGTTTATGTGATTATGGTGTTGAATTTTGACTGTTGGTCAGATCTTTTATTAAGGTCCATAGTTGGAGGTCTAAGTTTTGAACGATTAAGTCTAATTTATATAACATTACTCTTTGTAAACACACATTCTCATATAATTGAACATTTTCTTACAAAAACAACAGTATTCAGTATAATTCAATCAGACGAAAGTAAAATCCAAAAAATCAATACGGCAAGAAGAAAAAAAAGTGTTTTGCATCATTTACAGCCAGCGTAGAAGCGAGCTCTTACAATCGCTAAAACTAGTTTACGAGCGCACGCGCGGGCGGCTGTTTCCCGCGCTTCACAAAGGGCCGATCTCTTCACTTTTGCCGCTGCCTGCTTTTATTTTTACAATGCCTCGCGCGCTCGCGCTACTCTCCGCGCACCTCGTTGTTACGCCCATTACGTAAGCGCGAACGGCGAAGCTTTGGGGATTTTCTTATAAAGCCGGAAATGGAACGCCGCGGGAGTAGATTTTCTAGACTGGAAGAAGTGGTATTTCCATTTTAGATTGGGAAATTAACTGCCTTTGCGCGTCGGCTCTGCAGATTTCAATCTTCCGCTCTCTGTACCTGAGACTCGTCGCGCTACTTCTGTTTAATTATTTTGCTTAATTTTTTTACAGCGAGTCGCACAGTTTGTCTGTGTTTTCTAGTCAGAGCGGCAGTGGGCTGTTTGCATCTTTTGTAAGTTCGTAATGTCTGTAGAGAAGGTTTCGAATTAAGACCGAGTTAATGTTTCTTCGGTACTAATTGTGCGAGTCAGAATGAGCAATAAATTTCAGAGTCCCGTAGCAAGTTTCCCGGCTAAAAAATCGCAAACGCCAGGTGTCAAGCGCAGCTTTCAAAATCATCAATCCGAAGCCCACCGCATGATAAAGCTGCCATCACTTTATGCTAAGCCCTCGCGCTGGATTTTCTCGGCTCCGCTCGAGAATAGTTCCTAAACATGCGCGGCGGCTTCCACGTCTGTTATTTTTCATAAAACTCATCACGCTGCAGCGCGCCGTAATAGCAGCAACAAGAGGAACAAAAGGAAGAGACTCAGGCGCGCCGGCGTCGCCTCTCTTTATTCTATGAATATAAAGGCCCGCCTAGCTGTGGGCGTGTGCGCGCGCGAGATCCATCTTTAGGTTGGCTTTCTCCTTTTCCTCGCGCGCTGCACTTCCGAGCCGTCTGTTTACCCTTTAGGGGAGCTGCAGCTGCTCCTCGTTCATGCCTGCTTCTCGAGGCGTGCAACTGTTTTAACGGCGCCGGCCAAATTCGCACGTTTTGATTCGGAATATGTCGTGTTTGATAGCGCTATACATTTCTGGGAGCCGTGAAGCCTTTTAGAGGACTGAAAGTTCCTTAACCCCTACGGGTTTATGAGTATAAAGCTGCCAAGGTATATAATGTCACCATCCAGTCTTTGATTAATTAACATATCTCGTGAAAGCTTATCGTTCAGAATCAGAATAAAAATGACAGAATTACCCTCCTGTGTTTCACGGAACTCGGTAGTTTCTAATCAACCTATAATTAAAGAATGTTGAGCGCGTATTTTCAAAATAACCCAGCGCCAGTGATATAAATACATTGTGCTCCCTCACGAAGGAGCCCCGAACCTTTTTCTCTCTCAGCAAGGATAATGAAAAGTAAACTCCACCGCGGATCGATCGGAGAAGGAGGACCTTTGAGCCTTTCCTCTTCCATGTTTATTCCCGGGGAATCGCAGCGGAACTACTGTACCTTATCCACGCTCGATTTGCTCTTTGTTGCAAGAGCGGAGCTTATCTCCTCCTCAGCTTTCTTTTTGGTGCTGGTCTGCAGTTGTTTGGTGACGGGATGCCTTTGTCGAAGGCTAATGTTCTAACTAATGGAAACTCCTTTTAATTCAAGTATTAGCTTTGACCAATGTAGATTTTCAGTGTTGAGTACTGCAGACGACTGTAATCGATTTTTTCTTATCCTGTGAGAAACAAATAAGGATACTACGTTCAAAAGTTTTACTTTTCTAAAGTGTTGCTTGTAAGTACATTGGTATATTGATTTATGCTAAAAGGATATTCTCAATATTTATTGAAACTTTCGAGATCTATACTAAGAAAGAATTGAAATATTTTTGGTCTATAATTTATTCTTATTT
>JAPYZA010003456.1:18518-51769 GCA_030522685.1 Eupelmus azureus | reverse complement strand
CTCCATATATCTAACAAATTTATGCTGAGTGCAGGATCAAAAATTACTATTTCCGTAGTAGTTTCAGCACACTAGGTGGTCCCTAAGAAAATATTATTCTTGAAAGTTACGTATTCGTTGACTTTATTAATATGAAACTTATTGCCGTTATATTAATGTTATTAGTTATATCAAATGATACTTTTCTTGTAATCGAAACTCGATACATTATCTCTCAGTGTGTAATACATTGTACTGATAATATAAACATTTTAATGCGAGTATTTAACTTATTTGCTAGTTTAAGTTTTGTTTTATAATTTCTTTTAAACATGAATATGAATATTTTTCTTAAAAGTTCCTTTACGAGTAACTTCTAACTAGAAAAATATTTAAATAAAATTGTAGGTAATACTTCCGAAGGTATACCACATGAAAAAGAAACAGTAGCACTTCTTTTCAGCATCATGAATACATAATAATTCGTAATATACAAAATCAACCTCAACCCACAAACGTATCTTTTCTGAAATGATATTTCCTGTAAATATAATATGCAAACCAAAAAACCGAATCGAGAAAAGAGTTAATTGCTAACGAAATTCTCTAAAATAAACAACCTACTCATAAGACCTTCCTTTACAACCCAGTACACACACGCAATTCGCCCGAATTAAAAAAACAAGACTACCGACCCTTCATGTTACGCTCACCTATCCTCTCCCCCCGAAAAAAGTAAAAAGAAACAACAGCCTCTCGAATTCAGCGGCAGAGATGAAACTGGAGGGCAACAGACGAAAGTAACGCGTATACGGAGCACGCGTGTACTTGGGGCGTACGCGCGTTTTTTCCTTTTTTAATAAATAAAAGAGCATCTTTCTCGTGCCGCCCTGGCGTTATCATGATGATAATAACACACAGAGAGCCAGGGCAACTAGCACCCTCGCGGCGGCGCGGCGCCGGAAAAACACAAAAAGGACTCCTGGCGGCGGAAGCTCGTTAAGGCATCGCCGACGACGAAAGCGCACGAGCTCGCTTACACGCGCGTCTCTATACTCTCTCTGAGCTCTGCGTAAATACGGCTCGTTCGTTAAAATAAGGCTCGCGCTCGGCTGCGTCATCTCTGTACACACGTTTTTCTCCTGCTAAGGACACGTAAGATGCTGGGCGTGTCGTCTCGTAGGTCTGAGTGTTTTTTTTATGTAGTTAGGTATGCGAAGACAAACCAGATGATCGTAAACCAATATGTAGAACTATTTTTAGGAGTTTTTTAATCTTTCTTTATTGTAGGTAATAGTGATTGTGTTAAGATTGTGTTTTAATAGTCACTGTTAGTATTAATTCAACTATTAAATATCTTAGCGTGTTCAAAGATACATTTTCTAGAATTTACTATATTTTTAATTTTTAAGTAAGCATTACCAAAATTTCGATGTAATCATTAAAATCTATCAATAAAGAGACATATATAAAAGTATCTGTTTGTGGCTGTAGATTTTTTGTAAATTAGTTATGAAATTATTTATTAAAGTTATGAAATTATGATATACAAGTAATTTAATATGAAACGTCTTTGGTTTGAAGGACCTTCGGTTGATACCCATGAACTTCAACTATTCGAGAAAGACGTTATATGGAAGTAGATACACTAGAGACGTTGAAGGCAGTAGTTACGGCATGATTAATTGATTCTCGCAAGCTGAACGTAGATGCAGGGTTAATATACGCACGAGCTATAATTGCGCTTCGAACGCAATAAATAATTTAATGACTTGTTAGTAAAAGGAAGTGGGTGCTTCGAAAATTTTAAAAATAAACGGATGTCGCTGAGTTGATTAATGAAGCTTTTGTATTTTTAAAGTCGAGGAGCTTTTGACAGCTTTTTGGTACATTTACGCTAAAGTGCTCAAAATGATATCTTTTAGAGCGCGGTGTAATCTGATTATGAAATTTCTCTAAAAATTTACGGCGAGTAACTTTAAATTTAATTAAATCTTGTCTTTTTAAAAGAAGTTGCATGCTTATGTAATGCACTTTGCTAAAGGGATAAAAAATGAACTTAAATTTAATTTAATGTGGTAATAACGAAATATCATATTAATTCTTTTTATTTTCTTTTTGATATAGATAATTTAACATATTTTATAAAATTAGCAGTCATAGTATTCAGGATTGACAAATTTTGGTAGGAGCTTCATTTTTTTTTAAACAAAACTTTAAAGTAAATAAAGCGTTATAGTTTCTATTTCAAAGTTTTGACACTTCAGATACGGATAGGTTCAGATTTTCTGTAAGAAATTCGAACTTGTACAACTAGATTTCTGTAAGAAAGTTGGTATACCTCGTATATTCTCTTTATATCAAAGATGTCATATTTATTTATTTTACTTTTTAATGAATGTTCGTATTTTAAGTGAACAAAAATATTTTTATAATTAATCATGATTTAGTAGCTAGTCAAGATAAAAAATAATTCATTTTATGTAATTAATAAATATTTTTTCATTTTTTTAATACGGATGGAGAAAAGATATTTTTTCACTTACAGAAGTAATTATTTTTCTTAAAAGAAGCTCATTTATATTTCTCAACTTTTCAAAATATTAAGGTACAGCTTTTAAAAATTTCTCAATGAACTTTTTCTCAGTGTCTTATAATAACGTTTTAATTTTTTATATATTTCAAATTGAAATAATTTACAAATAAAATCTTTTGTACATTAATAAAAATCAATACCGCCTAAATTTCAATTTTACCATTCATAATTTCATCAGCCCTCACGAAAACAAGCAGCCACGAACTATACCATTAAAACCAACCTTAAATCAACCACCTCAGTCCCTCCTCTTTTTTGCTCATTTCCTTAAGCACTCACCAACTCAAACGGAGCAACTCACACAGCGATTTTTATAATCCCATCCACACACGCGCTGGTATCATAAGTATCTGAAAGGGGTCCGCTTCAATTAATAGCAGCGAGGGCGTCGCGCGTCTTAGGCGACGTACATAATAAAGGCGCGCGCGTTCTCACAAAGCTCCCAAACACTCTGCGGCAAGATCATCCGGGTCTGCTGTCGCGGCTTTTCTTTTGCACGCGCGTCCCAGCCTCCTCTCTTCGCGCAGTAATGAGCTGTCGCGCAGCGCCTCGGAAAATTAGATTCTCTCTGGTTTCGTCGCGCGGCTGGTTTGGAGGGAAGTCTTGGTGGTTTTCCATAATGTTTCAATTAATTCGATATTAGAGCGAGAGACCGAGTGAAAGAGAAAGAGGAGGGGGGGGGGGGTACAAGCTATGCTGCCACAGTATCTTTTGATGTACTTAGCGGGGAATTTAATTATAGCGCACCGCCAACTGACGTGACTGGTGAGAGTGCGAAAAAGCGAGAAAATATATGCGTAGAGGATTAGCATCGTGGGTGAGGTTTTAGTGACTTACTCGTGTACTAAAATTATATAAATACTAAAGCTGATAAAATACTTTGATGAATTATATAATTGACTTAATATTTACGATCGTTCATTAAAATAAGTTAAGTTTTTAAATAAATCGAATGTTAGGTATTATAAGATACAATTTTTAAATGCAGTTATTGCATCCAAAGAATAATATTTATAAAAATATCTCATCAATCGTATTTTAAGCATTCAATGAAAACGTTTGTATAAGCCAGTGGCGCATCGATAGATGAATGACCTACAGACGTTTATGCAATAAAAACGCTAAGCTCTCATTACTGCTTTGCCGCCACTTCAGATGAATAGAGGAAGTACTCGCACAAAAATGCATCATAAATAAAAAGGCGCATGCACGCAAGCACTAAACCGAATGCACTTGATCGCAGGAACAAATTCCTAACAGGAATTCACACGTTTTTATTTATCCCATTTATAAACACATTATACCTCGAGCAAACGACCGGAAAAATGTCCTTCCAGGAGGGGCTGTAATATACGCTCCTTTTGTATGATATATATGTCTGGTACCGCGTGAAAATCCCCTTTATCGTCCCTACGGTGTATGGAGTCTATATATTTTTACCAGACAGGGACAGAGTCGCGTGCGTGGAATTGCGGAGGCGTGTTTTAGGCCATTCGTCGATGATTATATTTATTAGCCAATTATAAAGGAGATAAAAGTAAGGCCGTTTAAGAAAATTGTGAAAGCTCGGTCTACCGCCATTTATTCAGAAGTTTGGTGCGAGCGAATTTTTTCAGATTCTGGAATAGAATTGTCTATTATTTATGGTGGATAACGTAAAGACGTGTGTATAATTAATTGCTTATTATTTTCAACTTTGACATTTTATTTTAATTGTTTTTCTTTTTCTTATATAATTAGATTACGGGGACTGACAAAATTAATTATAGTAAACATTTAAAATTTTTTGTTAAATATTAATTTTTGATGTTTAATTGATTCTTTAGTTAATAGCTGCTATACCAATAGTCAATATTACCAACGTAAATTCAGCTTAATATTTTATTACAACTTTAATAATTTAACTTTGTAAAGGTACTTTTAAGCCACAACTTTTAGTATGGATTTAATCAGCTTATGCAAACGAACAAACTTTAAAATAACCATATTTATTTTGTTAAATAAATTGATAATGTATTTCAAATTTATGATTCCAATTTTATTAACTTTTTCATCCATGTGAATAATATGCATACTTTTGAATAATATATGCATTGTCACTTAAATCGCGCAATCCCAATTAAATAATTTCATTGAATAATACGTATTTATAATTATAAAAAAAATAATAAATAAATTAAACACTCATTATCCATAAATATTCTCTTCTCGCATAAAATAGCGCTTACCTCAATGTTTCACACTCACGTAACCTTCACCTCCCATTAATCCACCTGCGAAAATCACGTTCTAAAAAATAAGCAGAATCGATGCATTAATCGGCCGACTTATCAAACGACCGCTGGTTGCAACCTCTTTGGCGAACTTCCTTAATGATGGCCTCTACCTCTTAACGATCCCTTTAAACTACGGCTATCGATCCCTGCGGCTTCTCCCGCACGCGCATACATATCGCAGACGCTGGCTCTTATCTCGTTTTCTCTCTCTCTCTCTCTCTCTCTCTCGTAATTTTACTGAAACTTGCGGGTTGGGCTCTTTGCATTCTCCCATGGTTTGATCCCATCCTTCGCGCATGTGTAATTTAATGATTCCTAATTGTGTCGAAATTAAATAAGTGGAGAGTGACGAGCGATTTTTGGAGCTGATAGCTTTGCTTATTTCTGCATAAATTATAGTACGTTTATAAGAGCTTTATATTTTCGTAACATTAACAGGTGCTTTTGTGTTTGAATTCTTTTTGTTTGCTTTTTTGGTTTGTTGATGGCAATTGCTCGGATTATTTTTTTCCATTAGCGATTCCGAAAATGATTCTTTTATTAATTTTTTCACGAACATTACGAAATATAAGGACTTGAGCTTTAGATGTAAATGTCACTATGATAATCTAAAATTATTATCACAAATCATTAACTATTATTTATACAATATTAAATTCGCGGTTCGACTGAATAACTTGGAGATAATCGTTAAAAGATTTTCTTCTTTAAAAATTCACTACAAATTAAAAAGCTCTCAGAAAAACGCCACAAAAACTAAGAGAAGCTCGCTCTCTCAACCTCCGATCTATCTATTGCGCGATCGCCTCCCAAGCCTCCTAAACCGACGACGACACGTCTTTGGTAAACGAATCACCGAAAAGTCTCTCTCGTCGAAGCGTCCAGCCGTCGGCGCCCTTCTCTCTCGCCCATAATTAACGTCAAATCGCTTCGCCGCCGCCGACGCATTAGCTCCCTCGTAAAATACTCAGGAGCGCTCTTGGCCCGATTTTCTCCCAAAATCCGTGGCGCCATTAATAAATAATTAATCGTCGCCCTCTCTCTCTCTCTTTCTCTCTCGACCTCCCACAATTTGTACCGCGCTATTTGCGCTCGTCCATTATTCTCCCGGTCCTCCCTCTCTTCCTCCTTTTTTTTCCTCCCCCCTCACCGTCTGAAAACAATGTCAACGTCTAGGAGCCAGCGAGTGTTTTGCTTGGTAAGAGGCCCTTCGCTTATGTAATCTCGCGACGAGGATCTAGCCTCGGTGGGCCATCAGTTGAGAAAACTATAAACGGAAACGATTCCTCGCAGCAGCTTCCCGGAAGTTGGGGATGGAAAAAAAGTGGAGGAACTTATATACGTAGAACCAATTTAATCTCTCTCTCTTTCGGCTTGGGCAAACACAACGGGATGCTTGTATGCGAGGATATAGCTCCTTGCGTGAGAGCAAAGGGGTTTCTTTTTTTTTATGGAATCGTCAGGGTCGCGTAGCGAACAACGGGAGCTCAGCGAATGAAGTTTCGTGTTTTTTTTCTCCTGATGGTTGTCTTAATTTAAAAAAGCTCCCGCCGCGCTTACAAAGTCTGAGCTTGCGCTCATTTACGGCTTTCTTTTAATCTTTTTTTTTAGTTTTCCTCCGGCTCGTTAAATGGAGAAAACGTCTTAAGGATTTCGGCCGACTGTTTGAATAGGACGTCTATTTTAATCTGCCCTAATGGCTAATTATGCTAATGATGAAGATTCCTTCTTTTTTAGAGGACGATTGTTTCTTTCGCGACATCTCGGAGTTTTAGCTAGTCGTCTATAATATTTTCATTAGATACGTGCAATATTTATGAAGCTATCAGTGATCATCAAGAATCGCAAAGTCATGATTAAGAAGGATGGATAAATCATACTACTGCTTGTCTACATCTAAAAGTTGACGGAGTAATATTCCTGTATATTAACAGGTGTATTCTCCAGGCGAATCGGATACATGTACAATCATTTAGCTAGAAATTAACGCTTGCTACACCTGTCAGGTGCTTCACTCTGAAATATATCAAACTACTAACTGATGAGCTGTGTACAGTTCGCAACTGAAAGTGCAATTACGTCCCAGCCCCAACTACTTGTATATATAATTTTCCATTATTTTAGTAAGTAAGAGCAGTATCATACATTAATTCTTGTTTACCCAGAAGGCAATTTACATTTAGAGAATTTTTAATGAAAACTATAACCTCATTATCTCTATAAATTGGCTATTGTTGTAATCATTAATAACATTTATTCAGATGACAATAATTTTAAATAAAATTCAGTACTCGATTCTTTCTTTAAATTTTTATTCACTCTCTCTCTCTTCTCATGTAAATTTCAACTTCCCGAAAGACGAGCACCAAAACTACCAAAATATCAAATTTCCAATTACCCGGACGTGCTGGCGTACGAAAAATCGAAACACTATATCTCTGTTCTCAATAACGTCCGCGCGGCTCCGGTGTTTCCAGAGCCAGCCGTGATTTTCAAGAAAGGAAATGCCGGCCGCAAAAAACTAGCCAGTCGACGCAGAAAAAAAGGGGAATATATGCCATCTGCGCGCTGCGTGCGTCGCATGTGCGAACAAGTAGGTATCCACCGCTGCGCTCAGCCGACCGCTCTGACTTCGCGACGATCGTGCTATTTTCTCGAGGCGGCATGGAGACGCCTTCTGGGAAGGTTCAATTAAACGTCTGTCTGAGGGGGCTTCTTCTACCTCGATGTGTACTCGATTGCGCGCGAGCGCCAGTCATTTGGCGATTCGTCGAATAGAACGAGTGACGTGGTTGTGTCTTGTTGAGTCAGCGTCTTCGAGGGTCTTCGGGTAGAGTAGGAAAGGCTTTTGCTGGGATTTGAATGCGAGTTTGTTCTGGTAATCTGGGATAGGAGGGGATTTTGGTTTCTGTGGTGTGTTGGGGAATGGTTTTTTTTTGTTTTAATTGTGAGAGTCAATTTGTTTGAAGTGTGTGATTTAAATGGTTTATACTGATTGCTATACGAAGAATTGTTGATGGATGTAAAACCGCGATTAAAACTATAGAGTTAATTGATTGGCCAAGAAAGGAAGTATAAATTGCATGTCAATCATTTTGCCATGGAATAACAATTACCACAATCTAAAATTTTATCTCAAACAATTATTCTTCATTTTAATTAAAGTTATGGTAATAGCGCGCTTATTAAATATTGTTCTTCATAGAATAAAAATAAGTAAAATAAATAAAAATCATATAATCTATACTTTGTAAAATAAAAAATAATTATAATTAAAAAGTGTGTATAGAACAAAACTGGAATTGAAGTAGATAAACTTAAAGAGACTTCTCTCCATTAAATAATATTCATTCCACAAAATGAAAACAGTCCTGCAAATAACTTAAAAATTTAATGCATTCTTCGACCGTATTTCAAATCTCCATACTGAAATTGGGTTAGCGTGTCATTAGGATAATTGAGTTCCTTGGGCAAGTTTTTTTTGCGAAACTGGCGCGCGCCGTCTTGGGTGATGAAAAAAAAAGATTCACTTTACACGCGTTCAGCCGGATACGAAGAACAGTCCCTGTGGACTTTCCGGCTATATAACGCCATCTATAAGTAGAAAAACTCGTAACTCGAACGGGTATTCCCGAGTCGACTATATTGTCCGGCACCCCAGCTTATTACAAACAATACTTTGCGCTTGATTGAATTGCTCTCATACTAGCTGACACAAAATTAATCTTTCAGTTTTTATAGAATTTTTATGCCCGATATAGATTCTTTACTGCCTCATACTAAAGTCACGTTTCAAGCCTCTTACTTCACACTCTACTATCACTCTTGTATTTATTATGTACATATAAAATTTTTACTGCAGTAATTACTTCCTTATAGTTCTTGAGTGGCTAAGTAAACTCATTAAACCGTGAAAATTAACAATTAAATTTTTCATCGTATCCAAAGCTAAAACTTGCAGAAGATCGCCGTGTTCCCAACACCTCCCTTATCTCTTATCGTGTACAAGCTCCGACAGCTCTCCAGCAGCGTAAAATTGAAACTGACATCCAGCCCATCCAGCCACCCAGCAACGAGCCATACCCACACTCTCCTCCTTAAAAATCCGATTCTCCCAGTCAAAACGATTATTCACCCCTCGCATCATCCTCGGCCGGTAAAACCCTTCGGGCCACTAATAAAAAAGAAATCCTTCACTCCCTATAAAGTTATCGGTAATCCGCCCGTAAACACGACAAACTCCGCTGCGAATCCTCGCGCCGACACATCTCTCCTTAGCCGACAATCATCGTGCGCGCTCGCGCTAGCATCCGGAGAAAATACTTTTTCCCGAGCGCGCGCGGCGTCTCGAGATAAAACTGGCTTTACGAGAGAGCGCGCGATTCCGGTCGTAAAGTGCCTGCCCCAGCTGCGGGGGCATTAAGTCGCATGTACGGACCTCCGATAATGGACGGGGCAGGCGCGCGCGCGCACATAAATTCCGATCGGGGCATAAGTTTTTCTTCGCCGGTGATCGTGGCTGGAGCTTTTTTAAGAGAGAGATGACGCCGCGTATTAACAGCGAGAAGTTTATTTGTAAGAGCGTGCCGCGAATTGTTATAAAGGGGAGAGGTGTGTATCCGGACAAAAACGTGCGAGCGCGCGGTGCATGAGAGGTGGAGACGACACGCCGGATAAAGCCGGTAGATTTTCCTTTTCGCGTTATTGTAAATAATGTTTCGTTCGTATGAATGTGTCTGTGTTTATGTGTGTGAGGGTGTGTGTATATGGAGGGTCGTGAGTGAAATTGTAAAGCTGGAACAATTGCGACGGGAGCATTGTAAATTTTGAACGGGAATTCCTTTCAGCGGTCTCGCTTTAACGAGGATCCGTGAGCTTTTATTTGATTTTCATTTTAGTCGAGATTTGATTAGAGGTAGCTGAGAAATATTTATGTTGCGTCTTTGTTTCATTTTAAACTAGTATATTTAGAATGTCAGAAGCATCAGATCTAACAATCTATGCTTCTAATATAAACAATAAAAAACTTACGAACTTTTCTTTTAGTGTTTTAATATGATAAAATAATCAAACACTTAATCAGAAAAGTTGACAATGCAGACGATTTTTCGGATTGAAAAGAATCTTCATTGAAAGTTCAACGAAGTAATCAATTATACGCTTGAAGAGAGTTAATGATTAATTTTCAGTTTTAGAACTCGTATGAGAAATATTGCGCTACAAGTATACTCGCGGCATTATAAAGCTCAAGTAGCAAAGTAGAACTTTTATATTATACTGTCGATTCGCTTCTTCAAGTTTCATCCAAGAATGGCGTCGGACTATTCAATAATTCAGCAAAAAATGCCTTCCTTGTAGCGGATTCTTGCTCACTCGGCGTACTTGGTAAAAATCTCACATAAATTTAAAGTTAGAGGAAAGCCTCTTTTTAACTTCAACTACAATCTCCAGAATGGAGTGGGTAATTATTTATCAAAATTCAACCGAGGACCAGGTTATTACAAATTATTACAGAAACAGCAAACGAAATTGATGTTGAGAGCAACCTCATAATGCCGCGCTAGAAGAAACTGCTTTATACCTAATTCATTGGAATCGCTTCAGGACGGGCTTCGATCCTGGGGCTGCATCGCTCCTCCTCGAACTTTCCTGAATTATGCAATTGTCGTGTTACACGTAAAGTGCGAGGGCGAGAGAAAGCACTACCCATCTCGTCATCTCTCACCACTGGCTCCTCCGTTATTTACATCGGCGAAATTATTTATTTCACAGAGCTGCTGTTTGCGGCGCGTGCCCGGAATGCACGCGAAAAGTCGACAGGATAATTGGGCTGGAGGAGGCGAGGGAGCTTTTCAAATCATTGGGATGCAGTTTGGTTTTTCGCGAAGTTGTTTCATTCTCTATTTCTCGTTTTTTTTTCAGCCCGGCGAACATGAATGCTTGTTGCTTTTTGTTTCGCGGAGAATTTGCACGGGAATTCGCGAATATAACGCGGGGATGCTGTGAGAATTGCTTTCCCGCGCGCTGAATTATGAATTTTCTTCATTTTTCGGATGTGTGATGAATGCGAGACTGTGGAAAGAATGGTCTTTTCACGTTCAATCAATCTGCGAGGGGGGATGAATTGGGAGGGTTTGTTTGGTGTTGAATCGTGAAGTTCATGATGGATCGTTTGAATAATGAAAGTAATAAATAATTGGGTGTATGTATAGAGAACATTGAAGAAATTATAAATTATAAGGGTCTGCATGAAAGTATTAAGCAATAAAAATGTCAGTCTGTGTGAGATACATTTCATCGTCATTCCTCGATTCTTATAATTTAATCACCCTGATTATTTGTCCATAAAATGTAGCATCGTTTAACTATCTAGTTTCATAAATGAAACAAAAAGACGATTGCGACATTAGTAACACTTACAATTTAAAACTTCTTTATAATACACTGAAACGCATCGAAAGCGCCAATCCAATGCGCATTTAAAGTTCGAACCTCTCCACACTACCACGATAATTGCATCCTCTCGGATCGCAGATAATAAGATAGATCCAAAAGAGCGGCGGCTCTGAAACTACACTAATTAAACATAAGTTAAAGAGCAGAAAAAAGACGAGTGTACGGACTAGAGACTCTATGTCTCCTCGACCTGAATTCACATCTCGCAAAAAAAAAGGAGAAAGAGAGAGAAGAGAGAAGAGAGCAGCATCCGCTTGGCATACATATATATACACTAGCACACGTACGGCTTTCAAGTAGGAAACTTGCTCTCCTCTTTCTCTCTCTCTCTCTCTCTTTCCCCCGTTACTCCTCTCGAATGGTAACGAAGAAGAAGACGAGTTCGTTCGCGGCGAGAAAGCATCAGCGTTTTTCATTCTTGCGCACCTCGTTTTCCTTCTTTTTCAGCGTCGTAGCTTTGAAGGAGAGGGACAAAACGCGAAGTGCGGAAACTGATCGCTGAAAGTTATCAGTTAGAGCATGTACGTATGCTGACTATGGTAGCCTAGTTTTTTTTTTTTTTTGAACGTCGAAGAGGGTTTCAATGGACGTTGTAAAAGCTTTAAAGCTGAAACTTTCTTCTAGATGTTCTAGTTTAATTAAGGTAGTTTTTTTATGAGTTTATATTAAATTTTTGATGGGCTTTATGCACCTTTAAGGGCCCCGAGACTTATTAAATTTATTTCCTTCTTTACGGCGAAATTGGAGATTAAAAAGTGCTGAAATTAGCTACTTGCTTTAAACGGTAGCGGGGAGCCGGCGGTCGCAGTCTAATCAACTTTAGCCGCGTGCGTAAGAGCGTAACTTCCGTAATGAAAAAAAATAAGACTTGTCCCTTTTTTCCCAGGTTGTAAAGATAAGTTTTCATTGCTTCTTCATGTAAAGTTCAGAGCTGTAAAGAGGTTTACATCGGTTTATCTTCCTAAGTAACACTAAAAGTCTAGATTAGTCAAGCTACGTGCTTCGTGTTTTCTTATGAATAAAATTTTGTACAAGCAGACAATCTCTAACTGTAAATGTGGAATGAAACATCAAGAAGCAACATAATAATTTATAGCCGAGATATGACTCTATTAAAAATTCGGAGAAGAAATAACATCCTGCAGAATAAAAAGGTCACAAGTTTTATTTCGACACATAAAATTACTAAGGACAATATTGTCTTCTTAAAACGTTAAATTTATTATCCTGTCAATGTTTTGTAAAAATCCATAAAACTTTCAAACTATAGTATTTTCATAAAATTTGTTGTCGCAGCACGGTGATGCACGTAACATACCACAGCCGGAATGATAAACTTCTTATCCGAGATCGGACTAAAACTTCTCGCTCTGAGTGCTTATTCGTCGGATTTAAGTTTCCCCTAAACTTTTTTTTCCCTTTTCAGAAGTCTGTAAAACCTTGAACTCAGCAAAACTTAACGTTTGTGTATATTTGTCACTCAGTTTTTCAGTCTTTTCTCTACTCTGTAATGTAGCAGGTAAATGTCCTGGCACTCTATAAAAACAATTATGTATAATATTAAAATATATTTAAGATTTTTTTCTATTTTTGTTCACTTATTTATAATAAAGCAGTAATGTAAAAATAAAACAATCCTTATTCCTGTAAATTACCTAGCTCATTGTGATGATTCACATATCTGAATTGTAGACCTATCAGATAGCACTCATTTTGGATCATTTCACTGATGTATAAACTTCATAATGATCATTTGATGCATGCTAAGTAACAACTCCGCTTAGATTATAGATAATAAACTTGTTAACCCAATACGCCTGTCAGTGCATCTATATACGCGATCGTATTTGACCAAATATTCCCAAATAGTTCAACACGCTTATAAATGAATACATCATCTTTAAAATCAAGTTTTTTAACAAATTCTATCATAGAAATCCTTCTCAAATTAACCACTTTCAAATATTGATCTCGAATTCTTCAATCAGCCGTAAACTCATTCTCTCAAGCCGTCAAACAATTACCCCTTCACTTCGGCCCATGCGTCAGCAATAACAATCAAAATAGTACTAGCCCACGAAATTTCACGTAGAACTACGACCACGAAACACATCAAATCCCTTGAGATCCCCCAGCCTCCCTCGAAACAATCGCGTATGAATTTCACGACGTCATAGCCGGGGGGTGCAAACGCATACGGCGAAATTATCGGGGAGGAATCGATGCCGCGGCCCAGCAGGAAGCCCATATTCCTGCTGGGCCGATACCATCGTCCTCGTCCTCCATTCCCTTAAGGTAGAGCCAGCGCTCGAGTTTTGAGAGCGAAGCAGCGCTTATCTCGCTCCGTCGATCATCCAAGTAACGTTCAATTGCACTTACTAATTAACGCCCGCGCCCGGATTGGTCAGTTCTCGACGAAAGTAAATTCGCAAACAGGCCATTATTGGCGCTATGCCTGTAACGCGCGCGCGCGCAGCTAGCTGCAATCACGATCGTGTATGAGGACGCGCACGTGCGAGCACTGTCTGACCTAATGAGTCGCTGTCGGTGCGAGTAGGCACAAAGCGGGGAGCGGGTATATGGCCGTGCGTATATGGTCGTTTCGCTGATCCGAAAATTATACACGCAGCCGCAGCAGGTGCCTTAGTTAGGAGGCCTCGAAGACGCTGGGCAACGTGAGCGAGTTGATGGATTTCGTCATGTTTAAAGCTGGTCGAGGCGTTGGAATTAATTGAACGGGTGAAGGTTGTTTGGATACTGATTTTGGAGGAGTTGTGATTGAAATTGTATAATGTATGTGCCAATTAGCTCATTTTGGAGACAGTTCAACAATGGACGTTCAAAATAAATATTTAAAATACACTTAAGGCTAAGTGAAATAGGTGGGATAGAAATCTACACAGAATATTTTACGGGAACCCAAAAATTATGTTCTCAACATTCATTAAACTAGTTGGAAAAAAATTTTTGTAAAGATTATAGACTACACTAGAAGCTGAAGGCGACCGATTTTTAGAAAATTTCCATTAACTTTGCTAAAAAAATTATTCATGTTATAATGTCGGTGCTGTCTATAATTTTTTTAACAAAGTTGTAGAATTTTTCTGAGAAACGGAAGCCTTCAGCTTCTAGTAAAACATTAACAATCCACTTAAAGTCCATGGATTGAAAAAGGTCTTTTTCATATTTGCACACCGCATTTTTTTCTTATTTCATTTAAAGTCTTTACGGTAGTTTAAAAAATTTAAGAGAAGAAAATCCATCAAAGTCAAAGAGTGCTTTCTTCTACTTTTGCTCTTTTAAAAACGTTAGTTCACCCAGAGTTTAAACCGCTCCCTTTGAAAACATCCTTTAGACCTACAAAGTCGTTTTTTTAAAAGAATGTAAGCATGATATTACACTAGGTGAATGTCCCAATATAAACTTGCATAAAACTTAAGTGTACTTAAGAAAATTTATCTACCCCTTACCGGAAATATTCTCTCATACAATAGAGACTAAAAGTTTAAATATAATTATAAATTAAATTTTCGTTTAAAAGATATACTTATAGATTAACCCTTTCAGTCACACATTTTTTCTACTCAATATTTCGAAAATATTGTAAATTTGTGAATAAACTATAATAATGCTAGATTATGGAAATGATTTTTAGGTGGGATGCTCAGCGTCCCACTGTGACTGAAAGGGTTAATGTGGCAAATGTTATTGACTTAATATAGGAAAGCAGTTAATAAAATACAAAAAATCGAAGAAATCATGGTTTTATGTTTATTTAGCAGGAAAACTTGTGTGCAGATTCTACTTCAACTGGTAATAAATAATTAATGTTCATTAAGAAAAAGAATTTCTTGCAGTTACGTTTCATTTGTTTCAGTGTAGCGTGTATTGAAGTTTTTATTAAAAGTTAGAAAATAATATAAAAGACAAAACAAATAGTCAAAGAAAAGATTACAGAAGTCTGAACTTTATTGAAGAATACTCCTTATTTTTTAAGAAAAATTGTTGAGATAATATAAACTTCTGCTACAACAGTTTATAACATAAAATAAAAAATATATAAAATGATGTAGAGAATGAGGTTATCAGGTATCACTTCTCGAGATGGGTAAACATTTTATACGTGTACGTGGATCAAAATTGCAATTGCATAAGTCACATTTACAATAATATTCAATTGTGGAAATATTTGAATTCAGATTTTCAGTAGTAATGTTAGTTAATGTTTGTTAAATCGTTAGTTAATGTTGCAAAATAGTGGCATGTATGCTAATAGCTATAATCGCACAAACGTTTGATATTGAACATCTCAAAAGATCTATATAATTTAGTTCATTTTCATTCTAATCCTTACATATATTTAAATAACCGATAGAAAAAATAATACCTAGCTAACGAAAATTATATATATATATTTATGATAAAATTTTTTATTTTTTCAAAAATAACTAAATGTTGCAAAGCTCTTTCAAACAATACCTAATATCATTTTTCTTGCTTTTCTTTTCCAAATAACGTGACTCATTTCTGAAGAACCCACTCGACCGGTTAGCAAAAAAACTTAAACATCTTCAAGTCTTTGTGAACTCAGTGATTTATCCGTCGAAGGTGCAGAGAGCGCGCGAGTCACGCAGACTAAGACGTAAATAAAAGAGTTCAATTTAATCTAATCCCTCTCTTTCGTGCGCTCGCTCTCCCGGCCAAGTCAACACGCTCTCCTGCACACCTACACCACCCGCTACACACAAACACAAACCTGCAATTTTTACACACGATCTATTCCAATCCCTCCCTCTCCAAAGGTCTTTTGTGAAAGGCTCGCCCTGTATACACACAGCCGATGAGAAAGCTTGCAAGCTCGGCCCGTGCATTCGCGTGGGCGCGTGTAAGCCGCGGTTGCAGCTCGAGAGAGAGAAAGCACTTACTCTTCAGCATTCGCAATTTACTTGGCGGGGAATCTGGGCGAATTGTATACGTGACCGCAGCGGGCGATCGCTCTTCCAAGCCGCCGCTGCTACAGTTCCAGACGTGAGGAATGCAGATCGTGAAATGAAAACTGAAAGAGGAAGGAGAGAGAGAGGGAGATAGAGGGTAAGGAAGAGAGAAAGAGAGAAATTTACCACGACGCCGACGCTTCGACACTGACAAAGCTAATGCCGGTAGCGCTCGAGCGAGCCGACATTTTTCTTCCTGCGCACCCTTATTTTTTTCTTTCTCTGCTTCTGCTGACCGTACTGTCCACCTCTGGCGGGGATTGTCTAGTTGTTGGAGGCTTAAAGTTGATCGAGTGGGGCAGCGTTTTGTCAGGATGGAGGATACTAAGGGCGGAGATCTGAAATTTTTCATAGAGATGTAGGCTCGTCAATTTTTGATCGTTTGACGGAGTGACTTGGCTGGTTCTCGAGGATGTGGTATCATCGACATTCTTTATAGGCTAATCTGTTAGGTTAATGTCTCATTTGGAATTAGGCTTATTCACTTGGGGATTCCTGTAACTCATCTTCAGTCAGTATATTTGCGGTGTGGTAATTTTCAGAAAAATTAAAACCAGGAATTAGTTTATTAACAACTAAATTGAGCTATTTCAGTTTTTGATACGACATATCTATTTACCATTCCAGCTCCAGCCACTCCACAACAATGCACCGCACCACGCTAAATACCATCTCTTTCGGGGCACGCTATTGACTCTAACAACTTAAGCAGCGTTTCAAATTACTTCAAACTTCCTCCATCGCCTCGGCGCGTCCTGAAACAAGCGTGCAATATTAACACGATACAATTCCAAAACTCTCAATTATTGTAATTTCCATGCCACGGTTTCCTCTCCCTCGGCGACCAATTACCGGCCCGCGAGACTCGAAATCCTCTGAGACTTATTATTAGTTAACGCACGTTACCCTTTTATCAATATGCCCATGTATGCGCTCATTCGTAGCGTCAATTTATTGGTCACTGGTGTCAGACGCGTTTCTCGATGCGTGTAGAATCGTTAATTAATTTTCCGCTGCCACAATGCGAATGTTATTTTTATTTTTTTTTTCAAGCGTTATTGCTGGCGATTTCACGTTTGTCAATACCCGGACAGGGTCAGTTTTCTTGCAGTTACCGGGTTTTTTTATCATACTCGGGAGAAAAGCTGGAGCTTTGACAGCCGTAAATTCCGAGGCATACTTCATATTTCGTCTGCGTGTGGTGTGCGGAAACGCGGAAATTCTTTTTACTATATGCATTTTTTAGATGCTTCTGTAGTCTACTTTAATCTTGTAGAAACTGATGCATGCCGAATTATTTTTTATTGCATTCTCACGTTTGTTGTTGACAGGTTGAAAATTGAGGATGGACATGAAATTTTTTGAGCTATGCTGACAAACATTTTTATGTTCTTGTTAGTTATTAACGCGAAAAGCACTTTTCTTTTATGATTTTATGACAGGCAGACTGTATAGTAATAACATACTTATTGCAAAACTTGTTCTAGAAAGCGTGTATATGAGATTATGGAAACAAAATATTATCTTGCATTACAATAGTATAATCACAAAATTAGACCAATAACATTAGACTTAATTATTCACGTTTCAAGTAGAAGCTCCTATTTCATATTTTCCTTAAAACAAGACTACAATCGTCCATAACTTCTGTTTTTCGAAGCGTTAGACCGTCTGGCTGCGGCTTTCATCATTTTGTGATACCTAAAAACATATCCCAAAGTTTCATTAAGATCTGTGACCCGAAGGTCATACACTCTCCAGATAAGTGAAATTAGTTGTTTAATAAAAATATAAAAGATAGCCTATAAAAAAGTAGTTAAATCATCGATAAAAGCATACTTAAAACATATAACTCTATGATCCAAGATCACTTCTCTTACTGCCCTACGACCCACCATCCGTCTCTTCACAGTCATCCACGATTCTGTCAGAGTCGTAAAACGTTGCGCAAACATTCGACTGCCAGCACTCTGCCCTAACCCCTTTCAAACCCTTCCTCTTTTCTGCCCTCCTCTACTATAGCCGGGCTTCTCTCTCTCTCTCTCTCTCTCTCTCTCTCGCACTCAGGCAACCTTTCACATGCCTTTTCGTCAGCATCAGCGCAGCTCGGCCGGCTGCATACGAAAAGCAGCCCGCGTGCGCGCACACGTAACACCTCGCGTAAAAAGACTCGTCCGCGCATTTCCATTCACAGCCGAGCTGCATTCTCGACTGGCAGAAAAGAAGCCTTCGCGCTAAAAAAAAAAAAAAAGAAGACACGCGCGCGCCTGTTCTCCGTTAGTTGGCACTTTTTCGTTCACCTCTCGCTCGGCTTTCCAACTTTTTACTCCCCTTGTTTGCCAATTTTCACCCCGGGACGTAGGCGATTCGAACTTCGCATTCAATTCGGTGCTAGGCGCCACGCGCCCGATCTGTAATTGCGTTTCGCGGTTTTCGTTTTACTCCGACGCACTTTATTTTCCCCGAGCGGTCCACTCTCTTCCTTTTCGGCGAGTTTTGGCTTTTCAGCGGCTCTCTTTTTTCCTCTCTTTACCCCTCGCTCCACTCGTTTTTCCAGAGCTTGACTCTCTGCGCTATATCCTCTGCGCTTTTTATTTTTCGCCGCCCCCTTGCATTGTGCGCTGGTATTTACGAGCGGCTGGGCAAATGAATGAGATTGTAATTAGCGATGAACTTTGACCGAATCGCCGACGACGCGCCGCGCTCAATTGGAACTTTAACTGGACAAAGCCGAGCCCCGGAGAGCCAGTGAGGTGGAAATATTTTTCAGCTCTTTGCTCTGTGTGCAAACGACCGCCCCTCGGCCGATCGGTCAGCCTCAGCTCTCGCATGCGGCAGGTGATTTGATTATACGCTCGCGCTCTTTCGCATCGGAAAGTCGGTCATTTATAAAGCCTGCGGGCTGGCGCGCTCGAATGAAAAATTTCAGGTGGTTCACTTTGTTTATTAGGCTGCATTAGTTATTGTCGATTTTCGTAATTAGTCAGTCGAGGATAGAGGCCGGAATTTCGGTGATTTACAGTTAACTTTTTATTTTTGTTTGTAATTCGCTCGAACGTTTGTCAACTGTTTACTCTTCAAATTATTTGCGCAGTACTCGATCTTCTTCAAATATGGCTGCGCACACGAAATGGTACATCAGCCGGGTTAACCTAGGAACTGTCACGCCACGTATAACACAGCTTCGGAAGCAAAGACATGACAGGTGTGTGATGTCTTGAAACTTGCAATAAGATTAACCGCCGTGATGACGGTCACTTTTCATCCCTCCGTAATCGCCTACCGGATTGAGATAGTCCTTGCTTCTCACCTGTTGGACTTTCTCGGTTACTCGCTATCGTTGAAGGCTTCAACGCACGCCGCTCTGATAAATGCTTGCTCAGCTGTACGCTGTACTCGCCGAGTCTTACGAGGTCTTAAGGAGGGCGATCACTCAGTTTTCATGCGATTGGGTCAATTAATAAGTTTCAAGGCGGAAAGCTTTCAGTGAAAGGCTGTGCTGATTAAGTAGGAAGAATAATTGATATGCATGGTATAATTTAATAATTGATAAAGCAATTGTAATGTTATGATTGAATTTACAAACGTTAAAACTAAGTTATTTTAAATTTATTTTTCAAAATAATGTTAGTTACTTTACTAATTATCTAAGTTATTATTCCACCTAATGGGAAGTTGCTATGATAAAACTTGAAAGCTCACCGGAGTTTCGTAGCACATTAACATTACTCAATATTAATGCACTTTCGTACCTCCGGGACTTGCGAAAACTCAAAGGGTACATCGATAATAATATTATAATGAACATTGTTAACATGATGAACTTTATAGTATTATTCAACTTCTAACTAAAGAGAATCTAATTTTTGCACAAAAATTAATGCACAATTTTTAATCAAATTCAATCCAAAGCAATCGCGCGCGCAGCAACCAATCAAATTCCCCTAATCTAATCAATCTATAGACTCGAATCTCTCTCAATACTCACCAATCGATCACAAAATCACAATACCAGTAATTTCATTCAGAGACGCATCCCTAAAACAGCGCACGAGCTCTTCTGTGCCTCAAAGCCCATTCTCCGGCGCGCTCGGCACGCGCGTCCTCGACTTTTGTGTCCGACGAGCGAGTGAGACCTTGGCGAGCGCGCGTAATTAATTAGTCGGCCAAGCGCGCGCATACCCCCGGAAAATCGAGCTTTTGTGAATCCTAAATTAGTTGACGGCGCTGGCGCGCGAATGAGAGAGAGAGAGTGAGAGAGAATATTGCGGAGCAAGGATTACGGCCCGTTCAAGGAAGGCACAATGGACTTCAAAGCTCTTTTGCAACGAGGAAGAGCGAGAACGTGCGAGTGCGCGGTGCGGGTCCAGGATGAGAGGAAAGAATTGTCAACGTTATGGTATTTGATTGTTTGGTTTCGAGGTAATTTGGAGATTAAAAATGTACGATTCGATGGGTTGTAATTGATGAGAAAAGAGGATTGGTTGTACCAGCGCTGGTGATTATTGTTTTATTTTTCTACTTCAAGAATTTTTAATTAAAAAAAATTAAAAGAGCGACAGGAGAATAAAAACAAAAACAATCCGACCAAAGCCGATTATTTGGAATCCTCGATTGTTATAAAAGCTAAAGGCGATTAACACGAAATAGGTTTTAAACGCTTTCTGTCTAAGTCAGTAAATTATAATTCGCAGGTGTAATCGAATCAGTTTTAGTTCGTTAACTTAGCAGAGGTGCGCTAGATTCATCCTTGCTTAGCCTAATTTCAATCATAATCCGTTACAAACATACTTCAGGAACATGCCAGCGTCTTACTCCGCTACAAATCAGTTAAAAACCTCATAACGTTAAATTCTCAAAATATATGTATATAAAACCCAAAATTTATAACAGAAATAAATCATTACAGCTACATAAAATTAAACTTCGATCGGATCACCAGCATATTGCATACAAAACATTTCGTGCGCATAAAAAACCCACCCGAACCCGCAACACTTGTTGGGCGCCACCGTACCAGCTATAAATTTTAGTAAACTATTATTAAACAATATCGCAAAAGCTAATTATCACGGCTGGGTGCGCTTGAATGGCCAAACAAGGGCAGAGTCCGCATGCAGACGGGTAAAATACAAAATTGCGATTATTGTTATTTACGTCGTTGGCCAAAACGCGTTAATGCGTCAGGAAGCGTGAGCGCCAACAGTGTAACTCGCGGTTGGTTAATGCACTCTCCGCGAGTCTGCGAGGACCTATGGTCCATGTATTTGGGGCAATCCGCTTTAAGTGAAAAAAATAGGAAATTTTTGTTTCAGCGGCGTGGAATGTTTAGTAGTTGAGAACGGTTTATTCCGGTTACGAAAAATATGATTCTTTTAATTATGTTAGTTGATGTATGTTTTTAAGTATAATAAAATGGTTTTTTAATCTGTTAATTGGTAATTAATTGTGATTTTCTTTGTATGTTACAGGTGAGTAAGAGAAATAATCATTTAACTATATAGAGATTCATCGCAACGTAAGTTAAAAAGAATAATACTTTTGAACCCTTTTTTTTGTATCTATATCTGAGACTATTTTTTACATTGATCATGTAATGACACAAAAAGCTAAGTATAAACAATTATTTTATTTAAAGCCCGAGAGTAAGTTTAGTCACATAACTTCTACAACATTTTTCTTAAACGAGAAATCTGATAATTTACAGCTCAAATCGAATCAATAGCCGTTTAAATGCTTACTTCTCTAAACCCTTCATTCTTCTGTATTATTTCTCCACCTACACGCTGCAGTTAACCTCCTACGCGCACACGTAAGCATATATAGAAGAAAATCTCTCCGTTCAGACTAGTACAAGTATTTCGCGTATAGAACCGACTTATAACCCGATTCCGCGCGAAGGCGAGAAATGTAGTATTTTCCTAGATATGGGTATATATATACATATATATGTGTATGAGTGTGCGTCTGTGTGTATATATATAGATATATACACACAGATGCACACTCATACACATTTGGGACGAAAGCGATCAAACTCGAGCTTGCCAGTACCAAAAGCCAGTGACTGGATTATCTTGCAGAAGTGCCGAGGGGTCCTAAACTTTTCTCTGACTTTTGCAGTGAGCGAGAGAGCGCGGATCAAAATTGAAATACATCTTTGCCTTAGGCAACGCTCCTTTATATGTCCCTGCGCGAATGTTGCTGCACTCGCTCCCTTTTCGCGTTTCTTGCGTCTTTCCGTCTACCTTTTATGTGCAGCTTTGCTTTTGTTGATCGTATTGAGGTTTCTGGTGCTTTTTTCTTTTTTGGATCTTACCTACACGCGATTCCCGCAAAAAAGAATTGGATTTGGCTTAGTTGAAAGTTTTGTTGTTTTTATTTTTGAATAAGGTTGAAGCAGTTTATGTTTGAGAGTGTTGGAAAGTTTTAAAAAAAGGAAAAGGATTTGTTGAAATCATTAAAGCATCCAACATCCAGTTTATCAGGAATTTTGATGTAATAAAATACACAAATTGCATGCAAATAACAGAATATGCCAAATATTTTCATTGTTAAATTTACAATAATTTTAATGAATAGAAATAAAATTTTCAATTAGATTAAAATGAAATAACTTTGTAATACATTTGTAATGTATTAAAAAATAGAATCAAATTTCTTTCAAATAGTTAAATTGACTTTTTAAAACTATTTTCTAGTAATTAAAAATATAGAAAAAAAGAACATTTTTCGGAAACTACACTGAAAAAAATTGATATTTATTTGGAAGATTTAATTGAATCAATTAAACTTTATTGATACAACTAAACTTCTGTTCACTGAAGGATTTAAAATAGTTATTTTTGAAACAAGCGGCCTTTCAATATCTATAAATTACACCTATCAATAGCGTTGCTTGTTACAATTATAAAATCACTGAAATAAAAAAAGTTAATTGATTCAATTAAGTCTTCCAATTAAATATCAAATTTTGTTCTGAATAGGATTTATGAAAATCTTGTGGAATTAAAGCAAAGACCATTGTGCGCATTTCAAATAAAATAAAGTTATTTTCATCCTCCAGCAGACGAGGTCGTAAAACGAAATATTGTACACAAGAAGTTCTTGATTTATTACGTCTCGTCTTGTATTGTGACATTACTATAGAATTTATTACATAAATTGCTTACATATCGTTTATATGTTACTCCAGTCTTAATTATATAAAAAGTCAAAATGTTTTATGTGATTTTGAATAAGAATGATATATTGAAAAAAGATAAAGTACGTCTCAATGTTTGGAAAAATTTGAGTTGAAAAATGAATGTTTTTAATGAATAATAATATATCTCGATAAAATCTTCAATAAGTTTCAAAAAAAGAATACATTTTTATTTCCTTTTTTCAAAGTTAAAAAATATTTATACTCCCCTACAGATATACTGTTAATAATTTTCTTTAATTAAAACTTTGCAAAACAATATAAAGATATAACAATCCATCCCTTTACTCCTGACCTCGTTTAATCTTACCAGCCTCAACGTCCAATATATAATATGCATAACCACTCTAGAACACGCATTCTTTAACCCAAATTCACCGCAACTATAACGCTTGATTTACCTACCCGATTTCTATAATCGCCCAGCGGTCCGCTTCCATTTGGCGTTGATGGAATACGAAGTTGAATCTAACCGGAATGAAATCGATTTGACGTTTACGTTCGCGTGTGCATGTGCGCGCGCGGCCGGGTGTTGGATAAACCTGACGCCGTTTGCGGTTTTGGCATAAGCAATTTGAGAGAAACAGCAGCGAGCCAGCGGTGGCCGCGCGTCCGTACGGCTCGTATTTGTTGCTGGCAATCGAAAAGTTGGCTAATTCAATTAAAGCATTTCAGGACCGGAACGTTAGTCCAGTATCATTATGCCACAGCGCGTCAGTCTGTAATTTGTTGAATGCGAGCAAAAAATTGCGGGCGGATTATAATCGTTGATTTTGTTGAAGGTGTCTTTTGGATTTAATGAATTGTGATTAACGGAGAATAAACATTTTCAATCGTTAATCAAAAAGTTGAATTAAACATGTATTACCATGTATTTACTATGAAAATCCCTAGATTCAAGTTTCATACTTGTTGTTATAATTTAAAAGATTGCCCCCCTATCAGAAATCCCAAACTGTGTTACCATGTTGCCAACCTGATTTTTTTTTCAATCTCATACCAAGAAAATTACCTGCCCGCCTTCAATAAATCCAATTTTTTATAAAAGTCCAAAACAATGCTGACTAATTAAACCAACCCACTCACCCCAAACAAACCATTACCAGGCCCGTCGACAAAAGCCCAATCTGACCCTCCCACATTAATAAAGCCGACTTCCTTACACGCATCCGCTTGCCTATCTCGCTCGCGCCTGCCGTGCCTATAAATTCCGGGAAACGACAGTTCCCGATTAGCCTCAGCGATAAACAAATCCCAATATTGTTCTCCCTTTCTATCGCGCGCCCTCCAGAACTCGGCCCGTGCCGATGCTCGTTTCGCAGTTGAAGCGCACAACTGACCAGCCGAGCAACTTATCCGCGAATCGGCCATAAGTTCCGTGTTATTCGCCTGCCCCCCAGCCCCCTTAAGTTTGAACCAACTCTTGTCGAGAGTTTGGCGGGCTTGTCTCAAGTGGGCCAGTAGCAGCAGCGGCTCTAAACTCTCCGCACCTGCGCGCGCGCCCGCTCGCTTCGGCTCTTATTTATGCGGTGCGCTGCTGTTTTGCTCGGGGAAGCCGAGGCGCGCGTGCGTTCGCTTACATGAATCCGGATCGTTTTTGTACGTGGCCTCGTGTTTCGGCAGGGGAACGACCTTCCGGACGGAAGCTTTGGGTTCAGTGCTCGTGAAATCTCGTTTTGTTTCGAGTTACCGAGGGTCTGATATGTACGTCATGTAATAGTTTGAAACGGAGAAGTGTATGAAGAATAATTGAATCTTGAGATTGATTTATATGGCTCTAAGTATATCGTACCGAACTAATTGGTTTCTGTAGACGTCTCTATGTACGTACCATTAAGAGTATTTCTAATAGACGTGGAGATTGTTGCAAAGTCATTGTTCTGTATACAAATCTAGCTTAGTCATGTAAGGTCTGATGATTAATTACCCAGCATCTCATGAGCAACTGCGACTCTCTGTGGGAATAGCTTTTTCATCCAAGTAAAAAGAAGTTATGTATAACGGATTCATTTGAATAGCATAAACTGCTTTAACAAAAACTGCAATCTTTGAGCTACACACAATACCCCGTTTCACTTTAAAGACGCACTGCCTATAAAAAACTTACCCTCAACCCTAAACCCAACCCGTAATACTCCCGCCTGAACCACCCTTAGCCAGGCACACCTCGCGTCTTCCCGCCGCGTCAGCACGATATACCCCGCGAGTCCGGCAGTCTAGGCGCTAAATCACCAAGTTTGACGCAGGCCGAGTTCATTTGCCTCGCGGCCGGCGGCTCTATCCTTCAGACGACCATTAGATCCGTCGCGAGCGCCGAGGCCACACCTCGGCCATCAACTAATTACGACGGCCTGCGGCGCATCGATTCCGCGAATCTTTCCCGACCTCCCGGCCATTAGCCTTACGGGTCACGCGAGGCGATAGGAACTGCAGCCGATGCTTATCGGCCCGGCCGGTAAAAAGCTTTTTACTTATTTAGACGATGTTGCCGAGCCGTTTATCGGAAGCCGGCCCGATAATGCCGGGGGAGAGTTCGCCTTTTCGGGCTTTCTGGAGCGGGATAGAATTTCGATTTGGTTTCTTTTTCTCGATGCTGGTACAGTCGGCGAGTTTCGATTCGTCGGCGAACTATTTCTCGCGTTTTCACCGGCCGGCTTGATTAAGAGCTGAAGGGAGAAATTAAAATGCTGCGGCTGGGAGGGCGGGGGGGGGGGGCGGATGAGGAAGTGGCTTTAATTTTTACGCGCTTTATCTCGGGGTGTAAACGTTTTTTAAAAGATTAAGAGTCATTTTTAAAGAGCCGTGTTTAGAGCTGTAAGTGAGAGTTTATCTTAACTTTATTATTTTTTTCATTAACGCTGTAAAGCGCAAAGGCCAAACAAAATTATACAATAGTAACCTCTTTTACTATATTACTGCAGTGGAAGAAGATATTAAAGTTGTTTTCTTTACTTAGAACTTTATTTAAACATTAACTAGAATTTTCGATAATGTATATAGCTTAGTAATTTTTTCATTTTTTTTCCATCCAAATATTTTTCAATCGCCTCCCCACAGACAATTCTATTACGACAACCGTTTAAAGTTCCAGAACCAAGAACAGCGAGATACATTTACCCCGCGGTCTTACGGGCGAACTCCCGGCGTCAAATAAATTCAGAGAAATCGAGACGCTTCTCTCTCGCTGGCTTTAATCATCCTTTTTGCTTTCTCTCTTGCTCACTCTCGTTTTCTCACTTAGCCTTAACCTCCGGGAGACGATGATGAACGTCCCGGTGACTGGAAAGGCTTGCTAATTGCTATCAAGGAAAATCCAATCTCAACTTACTGCATCAAGTCTTTACTCTTTCAAATTCGTTCTCCTCACCACTTCTCTTTTTTTTCCGTTCCCGCTTTTAATCTTGGAATCTTCATCTACAGTCATGAAATTACAAGTCGTCAACGTAAGGATGTGCACGCGCTTTTCATTTTCGCTTTTATCATTGTCCCTTAAGGTTAGTATTTTACGTCTCAATTTTATTCCATTCTTCTATATCAATGAAGAAATGGATTAAAAAATGCTTCCACCTTGTTAAAATAGAACATCTCTTTCCTTTATTTACTTAATAAAGGCTAAGCAAAGTCCTCCGCGAAGCAATTATATTTATTTTCACAATCACAATCTAGCGCCCAGAAAACGCAGTCTTCATTATAATAATGAAACCAATAGCAGAAATTTGAAAAAGAAGAGGAATTAATACCTCGGCCCAGTTGCGGTCGGTTTTATCGGTGCCGCGAATTTGTATTTGCGCTCGAGTAAGAACCCAGCCGAACGGACCGTTCTAACGAACTTAACGAGCCCCGGCGATGCTCGCTCTCGTTCCACGACCGCCGCGCTTTTGCCAATGTCAGACAAAGGGTAACGAAGCGCCCGCTCGCAGCCAGAGATCTTTTTTTGCGAGTTTCCATTGATCTTCCCGGGAGAGAGAGCTGCTTCCGCATGAATAGCGGAAAATTTTGTTCGGAAATGATGTAAGAAAAGAAGCGGCTCTGCGCGTTAATCAAAGCGATGTTAATGTAACGATTGGTTTTCAGTTAGCGCTGGTTGTCTGCTCGAATTAATTAGTTTAATTGAGTTGGTTACTCGTTAAGCTGGTTCTGACAAGCTTTGTGTTGAATTTGCAATAAATTATGAAATGATATAATGAAATTTCGAGGGTAGGTTGAAATATAATAAATTAATTTGAAATAACTTTAGAGTTCTGGTGATCTTTATGAAAAAGGTATGTACTTTGATGAGAATACGTTTTGCGAATTCAATTCCTTGTACATTATTACCCTATTCACCTTATAAAGCGGTTCGTTTTATTTTATTGAAATGCTTTTAGTTTCTTTAAAAACTCTTTCTATAGTAAGTTAGCTCCTCTGCAATTTCTTTTGAAGGCGTGAAGCTTTTTATACACCATTTTGCAAACTTAAGCTACTAGTAGGAAACTTAAACTGAAAGTTTTATAAACCATTTTCAAACTTTCGCACCTTATTGAAAGGTAATCCGACTTGACCTCATAAATATTTAAAAACCGAATTTTTAAGTAGTATGTTTTTTTCTAAATTCGTTGCGGATTGTCATAAATAAATAATTGGAAACGTACTCGAGCAAACAGTGGTTATATCGAAAATAAATTTTTGCACGTGTACAAAAAAGCTCATTACAATTTTATCTGTGCTCATTCAAAAGGTTTTACTCCGACAAAGTCGCAAAGCAAATGTATCCGAAAAAGGAGCAATCAGCGCAACACTCGCGCAGAGTTCACTTCGATTGCATATTGCCCTCGCCGGATGCTCGACGATGAACTGCAAATTCTGCGGCTCTGGAAAATCGAAAATCGTCGAAATGACTCTCGAACTCTACAAACATATACACGCGCACACACATACCCACACATATATATGGGTGCGTTCGAGCGAAGTAATCACTGTCAAAACAGGGATAGATTTTGCGTTCGGGCGCACGGTTTTATGAGGCAATCGAATGCGCGCACGACTCAAGGCTCCTCTTCGATTTGGGCTGAAGGACGGCCGTGTGTTTCGCTTGGTATCGAGCGCAGCATCCTCGAGAGCAGTCGAAAGTGCTCGAGGCACGAGCACGTGCGGCTCTGTGTGCATACGTTCCGAAAATTTCGGTACTCCCTCGAGAGGCTGGCTCGGTATAAAATAGATCTCGTTCGTATTTTATGTTTCGGATTTTTTTCCGTTTCTCGTGCATTGTTCGGTTAATTAATTTTGAAAGATATCGAACGATTGGCAGATCGGTTGCTCCTTTTTACGGCGACAATGAGGGTTTTTTTTTTGAGTTTTGAGGTGAATGAATGGTTATTTTTGAAACTTTGACATTTTTGAAAGAGGGTCATTCAAAATTTTAACTTTTTTTGAAAAGTTTTGTAATATCGATGAATATAAAAGCGAAACAAATTCAGCATTTTAGAAGGACCCTTAAAAAACCGATTTGTATGTTTTTTTTATAAGGTAACTTTAGTTGTATAGACGTAGCTCTGTCATAATATAGAAAAATTTGATAAAATTAAAATGTTATAATTTAAATTCACACACTCGTTTTACTTTATAATTACTACATCCCTGGCTCTTATTAAAAAAGAGATTAACTATATATATATATATATATATATATATATATGTGTTTACGCTCTTGAATATTATAAAATTCATTAAGTAATCAAAATTATGTAGATCAAAATTTTGTACTAAATCCTATGTATAAGCTTAATATAACCACATCGTTTTCTTCATTACAAAGCGTAAATTGAGCGCCAACACTCTTCCGCTATACAATCATCACTCGCAGAAATCCTTGCCTTTAAACTTTCAATATTGACTCGCTGAATTTGCTTTTTAAAAGCTGCTCGCGCGAATAAGCGTATATCTCCGTCAACTAGCTCCATCGTTTCGTTTAAATACGACTGCACATCGCAAATATTAAACCCCTCAAACAAAGCAGATAATGAAATTCCGCTTAAACGAGGTGCGCGCGCGCGCGCGAAGCGTCGCAAATGACAATTCCTCCATCGCGATGACGCATTCAAGGTATCCCTTGTAATTCCCCCGGAAATAATGATCCCGCGCGCCCTCGCAATAAAACACCCAGACCGAGCGGAGCTGTCATCATTGGTTTTGTTTGCTACATACCCAAGCGCCATTAATCGATTGCTCGCGTTTTTGTTCGGCGCGCGCGCGCGTCGGAGACAGTTTTTCCTTTTGTCGCAGTTGCCTACTGGAAGAGAGGAAGTCATACAATCGAGCCGAACAATGGCCGCGAAAGCGTATCACCTAGTCTGTGAATTATGGCGCGCGCCGCCGCTGCGCAGTTGTCGTGCGGGGTGTATTTTTAGCGGCGACGGTGTCGCGCTTGAAAAGACGCGCACACCGGCCTGTTAATTGGAAGAGGGCGCGACGATTTATTCGCCGCTCGCCGGTTGCTTTTTCAAAGGTGTGAGCGTATTGCCGCGCGTGTAATTTTAACGTTATCACAGGTTGCCGGCGATATTGCGTTGAGAGGAGAATTGCTTCGTTGATCGTATCTGCTGGGGGGTTAATAAGATCATCTGTGCGATCCTTTGACAGTCGAGAATGTACAGCTTTGCGTGGGAATTATGAGAATTGTAGTAGTAATATCGAATTATTTCAGAATTGGAGAAAATTATCAATAGCAATATTTAATATAATAACAACACTGTATAATGAGTAAATATTGACCCAATATTGCAATAATAATGTGAAAAATTCAATATTGATGTTATATTGTAGCAATAATGATTTTTTAAATACAAAACATTAATATAAATATATTCACTGATGAATAATCTACGAAGATAATTAATGTATCTGTTATTGTAGCCTGTGTGACGCATTTATTTTTCTATCAATTATTATATAATACTTCATAATAAGAAATAACTGCGATAACTCTCTTTACCCAAAGAAGACCAAGTTTTCAAACTGGAAAGTCATTCAACTGGAATGCACTCCAAATTTATATGTAAATCCGAACTTCATCCTATTAATTGAAACACGCCGAGGCGATATCGGCGCAACCGCCGCGCACGCGCTAATGATTCCGACCACATGGTGACTATGCTACTGGCAACATTCCCCCCTCGTGCGCGCGCGCGCGCGTACACCAACTTAAGTGTGCGCGCGTCGGATAACCAGGACGTGTCCTTCCTGCCCTAGCTGGCTTAAGTTTCTAGACTCAAAACTCTCTCTCGCTCTCGCTCAGTTGGAATGCGCCTAATGCATTTACATGCTCGGCTAACTTGCCGACCACTTCGGGGCGCGAGTTGCCCCTGGGCTGGGCAAGATTCGCCTAGAATTTCTCAGTAGCTGAAACACGTGCCTGCGTAGTCTGATTCATTTGCCAAGCACGAATAGTCAAAACCGATTGAGACCACCTACGCGAGGATGCCAATTGATTCGATTTCGGACGACTGCCACTGGCTATTTCGATCGTAAGCGCGGGGGCGGCTGCGTGCCCGAGTATGAGCGAGCTTCGGGAGTAATTAGGGTTGCAATGAATTTCTCATTGACGGGCGCGATTTAGCGGGGGTTTAATTAAATTGAGTGCTGGATAAAGATAAGGTTCTTAGGAACGTTCGTGCTTTCAGTTGGTCGCTGATGATCTTTATGAGAATTTAATCGCGTTCAAGTACAAATTAGTAAGATTATATTTAAATTTAAAATTACCTGTTGCGTATTTTTATTGCGTTTCAACAAGCATTTAATTTAATAAAAAATTAAAGCAAATATTTATCGTTCAATATGGAAAACAGAGAAATCCAGAACAATCATTAAACAAATACACGACTACGCTTTTACGAAATCAATCTCATTTATTCCACAAGTATTTTGTCAAAAATCAAATCAAGACCAACGAAATATCATCTTATTCTATTCTCCCTAGCGTCAAAAGCGAGCACGCACATTTATCTTCTCGCTTTAAGCGCGGCACTTGCGTTCCCCATTGACATCCCTACTTATTCAGCGATACACCAGCGTCGACAAGTGTCGCGTCTGTACCAACACGGCCACTTTCTACTTACGTGTCAATGCTCCGCGCGACCATTAAGATCCCCAGCTCATTCTATAATACAGCGCTGCGCCAGCTAGCTGGAGGAGAGTTACAACAACCGGCGCTCGTTCGCTCCGCGACTGACGAGCAAATAAATTGCGCCTTGTCGCCGTTGTCGAATGTAGGTCTCGCTCTATCTCTCGTGTCGCTTGTCGAGTCTCCTCGCGCGTGCGGATCGGCGCAATTTCGAGATCGTCTCTAACAACACGTGGGCGCTGCGTAATGAAACGACGCTGATAGTCCCCCGGATGCGGGTCTCGGTCCGACTTGATTTTGATGCTTGCCTCGTGTAATGGTTCAATGAAGCGGGGGGATTAGTTGAAAAAACAAGCTTGGTGTTTAACGTTGGGAATTTTCGGATCGATTCTTTTTGTAAAAGTTAAATTTGGGTAAATTGATTTTTTCAAATCTTTGAATTTGATGGATTGTTCATCGATGTTAAGCAAAAACGGTACGAATTTTTGTTACCATATATCGTGGCTGTCCAACTAACTGAATAAATAAAACTACTTCCTGGTTGTCAGCGTTGCCGTTCTTCCATATCGATGTTGACAACTCTGTGTAAAAATCGTTCGACACATATGATATATTTCTTCAATATACGGCCATCGAGAAAAAAACGTAATAATTAATAGATCATTGTTTAAGTAAATCTATACATGTAAAGTTTAATTAGTCAAAGTATTAAATTCTATGATTTTAAAATCGTTACTCTGTAATATACGTATAATCGATTATGTGCATATAGTAATGGAAAAAAGATAAGTTACTTATCAATTAGGCTTTGAAGGACCATCTTCGATATAACCTGATTAACAATGTAGGTATTGATTGTCGTTTTATAACTATTTTGAAATAAAATTAAAAAAAAATAAAAGTATTTAATTATTTTAAATAAATAAAAGCGTAAAATAATATTCCGTGCGGGAACAAATATTATCCAACTTAATTTTTTCTTCCAGCTTATGGAAAAAAATCCGCAACAATTTTTATATTTCATTTCCAATTAATAACGGTATAACAATTCATGTAAATTGCAGTAAAACTGTAAGTATTCCCTTAACATTCAGAGAAACGTATTGAAAATAATTTGCATCCTCGCACGTGTTCTAGCATTATCGGTGATTAACGAGACGGTAATTAACCATTCAAACGCAACAGCATATGGTTAACAATGTGTATCACATTAAGGGCTTCATTAATGTAAATAGTAATTCTGATACATTTATATTTATCGAATAAATTAACATGCATAATAAAAAGAGAGAGATTCTTTCCTCAATAAAATACTAATGGAGTACAGTCGTTAATACCTGAAAGCTAATGAAAACGTATATCGAGAGCTGCAGAAACGCGCTCCGAAAAGTAGCAGTAAGTGAATTTTTTCGTAGCAGCTCACGCGCATTGATGCGCTTAGTGTGCAAAGTACTTGACCAGGCTATTGTTGCATTTACAGCATGGAAAATATCTGGTTAGGAGTATTGCTACATGCACGCAGCCTTCGTTTCTAGCCAACGTTTTTGCAAAAAAAGTTTATCTTTTACGCTTTCCTCTGGTTTGTACTATGAAGTTATCAACATTCAGTACTCGTTATATTTCCTTTTTTCGCATCCCACTTTCTCCA
>JAPYZA010003456.1:0-18499 GCA_030522685.1 Eupelmus azureus | reverse complement strand
AAAAAAGTTTATCTTTTACGCTTTCCTCTGGTTTGTACTATGAAGTTATCAACATTCAGTACTCGTTATATTTCCTTTTTTCGCATCCCACTTTCTCCACTATTACAATTTCTCTCTCCATTTTCCTTCACTATTCTCCCTTTATCTCTCTATTTCTCGTTATTCTTTCCGTTCTTTCCTAACACTGATATAAGCCGTGAGTGAGTTTGCGTTTTTTTTTTTGCGAGACCTAGCGTGGGTTCATTTTATCCCCGAGCCACTTTACCGCGCTTTTTTCCGGCTCTCTATCTCCCTTTTTCTACGATTTTTCCGCACCTCTCTATTATTTCCTCTCGAATGATCAATCGACCTCCCCGCGCACGCACACGCGTTTTTAAAATTGCTTCCATTCATCCTTGGCTGGCACTGGCGTTAATAACGTTCGGGAAAACAGCCGGAGAACGTATCGCTTTTGGGCGAAATGAAAATTTCGCACGGCAGCCTCTCTAATAAGCGGCCCTCTTTTGAAATATAAGGCATTTTCGTCGATTTCTGAAAGTGGGAGCGAGATGGACGCGTCGACTTTAATATCGAGCTTTGATATTCATTTATGCAAATTCTTTTTATGGATTCGAGGCAAAATATCTGCGTGGCAGTCGGAGGGATAGAGAAAGAGTAATACTGGTATTGAATTCTTAATGTTGCGCCACCAGTGCGCCGTTGGAAATTTTTACGCGATTGTAAGAATATTTTTGGCCGAGTATTTTTATGCGACTTTTTCACAGCCCACGGTATACTTGACTTTTTCAGCTCATTGTTCGACGTCTGGCGATCTGCATGCGAATACTCGCTCGTACTTAGTGGGATGGAAAATAGAGATCCTAAGAGTGCAATACAAGCCCTTAGACAATTTTATATGTTTTTTTAAAGGTGTGAAGCTAGAATTGTTAAATTACCGCGTATCTTCTTAATAATATATCTTTGCTGAATTTTTCACAAATTAAAAAATTAAATGTCTTATAATTAAGTAGAACTCGTTTTATCATTATTAATTTTAATAAATTTACAAAGTACCAGGTAGATGTAACATTTAAATTATACAATAACTTAATTTTAATAAACTCATATCCTTAAAAATATATATCTCAGTACAATGCTATGGAAATACTGAAACCGAACTTTAAACTGAAAAGTGTTATTCGTGGCAACGACCAGTTTAGCTAAATCAGCTCAACTTTTTCGATTTCTATATCCTCTCTGCATTACTTTAACCAAAAAAGCTTAAAGAGAAGGAGAAACAATTTTTATAATGGGCACAATGGTCCTGGCGCTCGTTTCCCTCGTTGACTTTTATTGTTTCGCGGAAGCGGAAGTCAACGACACGACGCGCCAGGCGCGCGGAATTTTCTTTGATAAACGGAGTTTCGACTCTCTCTCTTTCTCTCTCTCTTTCTCTCTCCCTCTCTATCTCTCTCCTCTCTCACCGACTTTCCCGCGAGCTCGCTCATACGGGCCGAGCCAGTTTCCTTTAGTGTCATCCGGGCGAAAGAACGAATTTCCTGATTGGCCCAGGGCTCCGCAAGACTTGGCTTGCCGACCTTCCTTCTGCGTCGCCGTAAAGCAAGGATATCCTTTTCTTTCCTGGGGATTCTCGTAGCCTCGAAAAAAGGAGGCACCGAGTAGCAGACATAAATATTAGAGGCGATCTTTCATAATTTTTGGGGCTCACTTTTTTTAGACCTTTTTGGATGAGTTTTGTCAGTTTGGTTATATATTTATACTAAATGAGATTTGTTACGTACATACGTTATTGTAATTTAGGAAAGTATTTTTTGATATTACTTTTATTCATAAGTAAATGACTTTTGTATTGATTTTTAATAATAAAATTATTAACATTACAAAATATATGCGATTATATCGGTTATTGGATTTTTATTAGAATATTTTGAACTGTTGATTGTTTTTAATTGTGTTATTCAAGTGATTAAGAAATAATGGTTTTGAAATATGTTTGTTATTTATATTTTAAGAAAATTATCAACTTTAAAATAGCGTATATCCGAGCTTTTAAAATTTAGATGTGACATTAATTAGACCTAAATTATCGTTTAACTCTTTAAGCCTTCTGGCGTTTTAATTTGATTTCTCCAATCGGAAGTTATTTTAGACGCCACTCGATAATGCTTAAATTTTTAAAATGTACAGCTACATACTGCATAATAATGTGATCAATAACGTGATAGATCATCCAAATTAATTGTCTATTTTTGGCCTATGAGTGATTTCGGTAATATCGAGTACAGGTATGGAAATATAATATTTAGTCAATAGGCTTTCATAGAAATAATGTAACAATAATAATTTAAATAAGAATAGACTATGGATTTTTAATCTACATCTTAGATTATTTTTAGTTATGGTACGAAAATTCTATGCCTTTAAATTTGAAAATTGTGAAGAAATTTTTGTATTTTCAATTGAATTATTTAGGAAGCATATTTCTTATTATTCAAATAAAGTAAAATATTATTTTATTGAAATATGAAATAAAGAAGAACGTTAATTAGCTGAAAATTATCCAATCACGGACAATTTAATTATGAACGGCGTATAAAAATAACATTTCCTGAAAGTTTTCCATTCTCAGATAATCAGTACAATTACTTCAATGAAGCTCCAGTATCAGTTTATTTAATCGTGAAGTGAAGATCGAAACTGTAGCCGTCCAAATATAATTTTACTGAAACCGATGGGAAGAAAATCAATAGTTAATGGCTATTTAAAATTGCACGTGGCTTTCAATCTTTATGAGCCATAAAATGAATAATATATTGCATTCCTTTGAGCATCAAAATTTTAAAGTCATAATCTAGAGTTTTTTCAATATTTCAATAAAGTATAATTTTGTTTTGTCAGTAGATAATCTATAAAATGAAAATTGATTACTTAGAAAAAATAAAATTTTTTAACTTCATTAGTTATTAGCAGATCAGAACATATTTGCATCATACGATATAAAATGATAATCTGCATACATATCTTTCTAGCGACTTTTCACCACTTTGAGAAATTGATTTTGAAGAGCGTAAATACGAGAGTTTCGATAAAGAAGACGATTTAAATAACCAAAAATATAGAGCTTTTATTATTGTTTTATCAATAGGCTTTCGTTTCAAATTGGCTTATTTTTATGTATAAAAGTTTATATGTATTTTTGTTTATTATTTTGCCTAGGTATTCGCTATAAGATTTAAAAAAAAACATATTCAAATTCTATTTAAAGTTCTGAGCAATCAAGAATACTAATAAATAAATAAATAAGTTACCTTAAATTAGATCATGCAGCAATTATTGAACTTCATTTGAGGTACCATATATATACTTCCAAAGTTTCATCAAAAATTTATTTTACAAATTTTAGATTTATAAACTTTTCTCTATTCTATTTAAAACTTTTATTAACAGACCCCAGGACACTGTATTTTCTTATAAATGCCCATTTAAATCATTATGGAAACTGTTTCACACTAAGCTCTTTACTTTTACCGTATAATAGTTTTGATTTAAATTCTACAATTTCTTTGTTATTCCAATACTAGTTTTCTTACTAAGCTTATAAATAACATCATTCCATTTTCAGTTTTCAAATAAAATAATCAAATAAATATATTTTACTAAAAAACGACATTATTTTTTATTTTCGTTCAAAAAATTCGACAAACAATATCGGCCAAGGTAAAACACGTATCGACCCTCCCAAAAAATGTAAAATTACCAATGTCCTATTCAATTCCGAACTTCTCTCAACACCGTCACCCGACCCACGCGCCCATATTTCGCCTTCTTTACTATTATACTCCGTCCATTGTACCCGCGTTTTCTTCCCTAACAATCCAATACGATTCGACCCATTTTCACTCGCCAGCCTCTTTTGTGACTCTTTCCCCTCCTGATTTTTGCGACCCAACAAGTCCCTCGTATATACACACGCCTCTTACGGAAGAAGAATAGCACCGATCGCGCGCAGCCTGACAACTAATGACCCGAGCTATACGGCTCCTGCCAACAACTTTAATTAGGAATGCGAATCGAATTGTTTCAGCAGCGCTCAGCACATTGTCAGGCTCGCGCCGATCAAACAATCGCGTTAAAGGTACAGTCTCTTTCTTTCTCGCTCTTTTTCTCTTTCTCGCGATTCAATTTGCGAGAGGAGCCGCGACCGAAATGGATTGCCAGAGCGCCGCCTGCGCTTCTTGTTATCGCCGCGTGCGCGACTATACCTCGTTCCCTTTATTATTCTGGAGGACGTAAAAAGAATTACGAGGCCGGTAGGCAGCGGTAGTGGCGGCTTTCGTCTTATCGCTAATTTTTTTTCCTCCGCTCCATTCTTCGCCGAGTTTAACGACAGCGACGGGTTTAACGAGCGATGAAAGAGGAGTGGTCCAATAAAGTGCATATTCGAGAGTTTGCGCTTTTGCAATGGGTTAAGCAGTGGAAGAGCGCTGGATTATCATTTGAAGCTACCCTTTTTAGTTGGCATTTCAGTTCCGGTAATTTTCTTTAATTTTAGGATTGTCTTGTAGAAAAGTGGGTCGGCTTCATTTACTTTGAGCGGCGACAAAGGATTCTGATTCTTTTTTTGAAATTTTGAAGAAAGGACTTTGTTAATATTGTGACTAATGACTATAAGGATTCGCGAAAGAATAATAATCTGTTTCAAAGTATTTTTTTAATATTGGAAAGCAATAACCAAGTGTTTTTGGGTAAAAGCTGAATCTTTTCTGGTGTAACTGTTATTAATGACATCTAAGCAAGGCTTAACCTACCTTTTAACATACAAATGCTTTAAGTAGTAAGAAAATAATATTTTTAAATATTTTTAAATAATCGAGATATTTTTTAGCACATGTCATCAATTTTTTTAACATTGAAATTTGATCCAAGAAGCTATTTAATATTCATCAATCATCAAATTATGTATCTAACTTATTAGATACTTAGTTGTTTGTTCTGATTCTTTTATGTTGTAACATTGCCAACAATTCACTTTCCACGTACATACTTTTCATTTGTCACTTCTTCCCTCACCAAACATCAAATAAACCCCTAATTTAACATAAATCAAACTCTGTCAAATCAGATAGCCGTCAGCCAATCATAACTCCTCCGGCTACACAATGGATCTACGAATTGAATGCACAATCGCCAGCTCGTTTACAATTCACGTCTTGTAACAATTAACCCGCCTCGGCCGAATAGACGACATATTTTTCTGCGCCCTCCTCTCCCGCGGGGATAATGCGCCGTGTGTTCGTTAAAGGAACAATGGCCGTCGCCACCTTGGCCCGCGCGGATTATGTAAGGAGCTAGGACGTGCAATAATACGAGCTACTCCCAAGGAGCAAGCCGGAGAATCCTTGTTATACTCGGACCAGAGGGAGGGGAAGGCCGCCTCCTCAAGTGGCTCGCAATACCCACAAGGAGGGCACACTGAGAGAGAGAGAGGCTTGTAGCGTTGTCACCTCCTGATTAGCGGTTCAATGGTCCCGTGGCGTAATTACCGCGCGCCGACCAAACAAAGGCGAAATTCTCGCGCCGCGCGCGACTGCGCCACCCACCATTGATGTCTTTGCGAGCCTCGTGTTTATCAAATTTACCGGGATCATTGTCTGGGTTTTCGCGGCTCGCAGATGTTTTATCAGCAGTTGTTTATCTCAAAGCCCGCCGCCGACGATGGCTTAGGCGGAGCAAACATTCGCCGCTCCCAGACGAGAAAACAGCTACCTCGAACGAAATTACTCAAGCTGAAAAGAAGGTTAAATTGGAAGTTTTGTCTGGCTGCGGCTGGAGTTAGACGCCTTTGCGATCTTGTGAAGTTGATTAAAATAAACGTTTGCCAATTACTTGGTAAGGGTCACCTTTGTTCTCTAGGAGATTACAGTGTACTCCTAGTGACTTTCGAATTGAATTGACAGTCAATGAATGTTAAAGATACTTGTATTACCTTTGCACCTGCTTCTGCACACTGAAGCTAGTACATAGTTATTAACGGTTTCTTTTGATCTCTTATCAAAGCCATTTTATAGCTTTTTATATTAAAACTTATAACATTAATTAAATTAATGTAAAGTTTTAATTATGAATTAAAAAATAGATAATTAGCTGTTTTGCAACCGTACAAGTAACTTCAATTTTATGAAAAAAGCTTATAGCAAAGCAAATTTAAAAACTCATACATTTTAAGAAATAAACATAATTTTTAAGAAATTATTTTATTTTAAATAATAAACTAATAAAATATTCAATACTTCTGAAATATTACACTATTATTTGCTGTTATAATTGATTGCATTATATAAAACTGAAGTCTTACAAAACCTATCATTTTTCCCGCAATTTATAGAAGCTCCTAAGGTATCATTACTCAGTTAAAAGCTGGAAATAATTAAATTTAAATATAGAAATACATTTTTTCCTAAATAATTTTAATTAAAAAAAACTTTTCCTACCTTAATTATACATTAAATTTTACAATTTGGCCTATTCACAACTTCAAAAAGTCTGGTCCAATGCTTGAAATCCTCTTCTGAAGTCGAACTGAAGTTGAACTCTTGTTTTAATGTATTTTGGTGTTTGCCACGGGATTTCTAAGCCAATTTTTAATGGATCACCTTGAGATCTTCAATATATCTATCCTCATAAAATAACAGTACTGGAATTTTGTTAAAGATAAGTTCAAGTGAATGATGTAAGCGAATAAACGTATGTAACATTCACAAAAATATCTAAATTCCTAATATTTTCAATTTTTTATACGTAACATCATCAATTTCTATATGCTTGTAGCCCAAAACGAAAGTGTTTGATAAACTAATAAAAGTTATATCATTTAGTAAATTGATTCCATTGAAAGTTATAATGAATTTCATTAGTTTAAGTTGATATTTTAATCAAACAAAGTGTTAAAAATTAATTCTAGGAATTTAGAATTATATTAACTCACAGTGCTTAAGGCTAAAATTTATGCCGCTGGAATCATTTTGGTATATTATCTCAATTGAATGTTATGCACAAATTCCACTAGCTTGAAATTTAAGCTAGTTTAAACTATCGCGTTAGATATAAACATGAGATCATCAGAATTAGTTTTAAATTATAACCAGTGTTGTTTCGTATTACATTAATCAAAAATGGTTTATTTTAAGATCATATTGACTTTGCTACTGAAGCTTAATAGATTATACGCCTGTATTTTTTGATGATGTGAATGTTTCAATTTGTTTTTCCTGTATTTTTTTTAATCCTATACCTTAATTCGTGTCCTTTTCTGACTTTAGATCCTTTTTCGAATTCTCACCATTCCTCGTTCACCTGAGGTTATCTCATTCAATTCATTCCATAATGAGCAAAACTTGTAAGCAAACCCAATGGGATAAATATTATTTCGAGAAATCGATTCCGAGCGTGAAAGCTGTGTTGTGCAGGCTTTACATACAATTTTTATATCATCATCCATTCAAGTACTTACCGCGATCAACGTTGTTTAATTTTGCAGACCGTTCAAACTACCGCTACTTGGTAAAGATGTTGGTTACTAAATATATTACATGCGTCAATAATTTTTATAAATATGAACTGTATAAATCCAAATCCCAATGTTCTTTTACACTAAATTGATCCAAAATGAGCTTTATCGTACAGATTATGTAAATTCTAGAATTATCATCTTAAGCATTTTACAATATTTAATATCAATTTTATATATAAAATATTAGGCGATATCTCATAATGTTTCTTTAAAAAGCTTGCATGACCGTCGATTCCATCAAATATACTAAAACAAAAATCGCTTCGCAGTAAATACTATTTCGAAAAAGCTTTCAATTCGAGCTCTCAAACACCCTCGACTAACCGTTAACCGGTAAAATCAACAGGCCCTATATACTCGCTTCAAGTCCTTCTCTGGAGTAATCGCGAACCGCGAGCCAATCAATAAACCGCACAGAGCGAACGAGCGTATATCAATCCTCCTCGCAGCGTTTGGCATTCGCCCTTTACCATAACGAGATAGCGGATTATCGGAGCTACACCGGAATATCGCCCCAGCCAGTCGGAAGAAGGCGGCCATCGGCGCCGCCGCTGACACGAGTTGGTTACTCGAGTCCGAAGTGATTCCTCTCTTCCCTCGAGTTGAAGAGGAATGCCGCGCACACAAGAAGGGGACAGCGGCTTAAGCTTCCGCTCTCGCGGGCAATGGGACAACTCTCTCGAGAAAGAGAAAGGAGGGAGAGTAGGAGAAGAGGAGAGAGAGAGAGAGAAATCTATAGGGCGACGCCGGAGCTCGACTAACTCGGAATCCCCAGAACTGAAAACGAATCGAACTGCTTTCTCCCAATACCAAACTGTGCAACACTGCCTCGCAACCCTTCATCCGTTCGTCGTATATACGGCATTAGTTCGTCGATCCCTCTCTCTCCCCAACTTAAGTTTCGCCTTTCTTTCCCTCTCTCCTTACTTGTTACCTCCTTCTTTCTTCGGGGAAGATTGCCGGGCTCCCGGAGACTCGATTGACTCCGAAAACTTGGCTCAATGAGGGAGAGAGAGATAGAGAGTAAGCTGATGCGAGATATATATATTGCACTGGACGAGCTATGTGTGTATATAGAGCAAAGCAGAGGATTGAATGCGCCCGCAGCTGATCTCCGGTATAGAGAGAGACTTTCGCCGCTGCGGCCTGAGCTAATGTTTCTTCGAGCGATCCGCTACTTCGACAAGTGTATATCTTTATTCGGTCGAAAGAGCGCCGGCTTCTTCCCATGGATTTTTCAATATTGCCAGTATTTATGCGGCAAACTGGGTCAAGACCTAGAGTGTACAGTGGCGAGCGTCGCGTTCGTTTATTTTTCCATTGTAATCTGTAAATAATTTTCTGTTCTCTCGTTCTCGGGAAGAGAGCACGATTCAAGGAGTTTAATATCGGGTAAAGTATTTCACGAGAAATTGAAAAATTTTTAAAGTGTTAGTCGTATCGGATCTAATATGACAGTTAATTTAACAGTCTGAAAAATTCTTCCAAGGAATTTATCTTGTTTATTCTGAGATTGTATTAGCAGATTTATTTTCTTCTTTTTACTTCTTTATGCTTCCGAAGGATGAATTATGTTTTGTGCACATGGTTTACACGGGACATAAATCACGTATTTTCGCGCTGATCCTTTTTTAGACACGCGCCTGCAACCCGTGTGAACGCTTTCAAAGTATCCAAACTATCGCTAACTTTTCGATGTTCAAGATATTTTCCAGGTCATTATGTGTCTACACTGGAATCACGATGAGGCCTCAAGTGTAATTTATGTCAAAGTGGATCTTTAGTGCCTTTAAAGGGTTAAAGGAAGCAAATAGTTTTATTTATAAATTCAACAAAAACTTTATTTTCCGTTACAGTTAAAGACAAATTGTAAAAGAGCAAATATATTTTTCAAAAAGGGTATTGCAAAAGGGTTTCCAGTTCTTACTCAATTGGTTTTCTTAAAAGTAGGTCAAGACAATGAATACGGAAATAAAGTTAGTAGGTTGTTTATTGAGTTTCAAATTTGCAATATAAGAGAAACAAGCGTTCCAAATTTTTTGCATCACTGAAACTTTAGTCGTCTTACATCCCTTCAGTAATAAAAATAATTTCAACTCCAAAATAACAGCTTTACCATCCAAAAATCTCAAAATTTAATCAATCATTTAATAATCAGCACCATTACACCTACCCCCTTAACCAACCCATTCAATGAACAGCCGTTCTAGTTCCGTGAACACGTTGCCATCGCCATCCCCTCTCCATTCTTTCAACAATTACAACGGGGTCGTCGTCGTCGTCGTCGTTGGCAGAGCCGCCAATAAATGGAGGCGGTAGTTTCGCGCGCAGGCTCACACGCGCGATAATCGTTATCAGTCGCCTCGTAATTGCCGACACTATATACGCGTCCCTCTTTCGCGTCGTTATATCGCGCTGCGAGAATCAAAACTTTCAGATATCGCTTCACGAAGGGAGAGTGGGAGAGAGAAGTTTATCGTTATACGCGCTTGTATGCGCGTTTTATTACTTTGTATTTTACGTGCGCACGTACGCGGTATTCGCACGCCGAGCCATTCAAAGGAATCTATTTGATGGAGGGTTAATGCTACTTCGGGTATTTGATGGCTCAGGGATTATTCGATGAGAGTAGAGAGTGAAAGATTTTAGCGCTTTCGGAGTTTTGTTTTGCGGGATTATTGTCGCGGTAAGGTGCAAAATCCGTGCTTGTCGTTTGTAGCATGTAACATTAAAGTGAAGCGCGAAATATTACCAACAACTTTATTGACGACTGTTTTTTGGCAAAACAAAGTACTTGCCCGTTTTTATAGGGTCGTTCATTTATTTCAACATAGCACCTATAACTTTCCACCGTCGTCTTTTACCCTTAAATTGATTCGAAAAAATTCATATTTATTTCGACAAATGTAAAAAAGAAAGCCAGCCACGTCCATCTGACAAATTATGTTTCCCCGACTGTCGCCAAAAAGCGGCTTTCTCAAATTCCATCCATCACTCGAGTGCTCACTCGAGCTCACGCACCTTATCCTTTGTTCTTGCCAAAAAGCAATCCTCTCGAGACGCGATCTTCCCTCCAACGCGCGACTCGCACTCGCCACTTTCTCGCTCATTTACATCGTTAACAAGGCATTAACAAGAGCGCGCCCGCGCGCGCCGCAGAGTTTATGCCAGCGCGCACTCGACTGCCCGCCAGAGGGATTAACTCGAGTGCGGCTAATCCGTGCGCTAGCTCTTTTTAACCTCGCCCTCTCTCTTGCTTCCTCTTCGAGCTGTCTCGCTTTCTTCCCCCACACGTACGCGTCCGTTCGAAAAAGATGAAACGAGAGAAGGGGTGAAAGAGAGAAAGAGAGAGAGAGAGAGAGAGAGAGAAGGGTGAGCTGCTCGTCGCCCTCCTCGACAACTTAAATCCTTTGATGGCACTTGACGCGTGGCGGCCCATTGTGACTGCCTTCCAGACGGGGGAGGGAGCTCACCCTCGCTTTCTTGGGCGGGAAATGGCGAGGGTGGCGAGGGCTTTTTTGAGGATTTTTCAGCTGCGGAAGAGATCACGGAGTCTTGAGATGACGCAAGGTTGGAAATGAAATGGAGAGCTGGAATCGCGTTACGTGCATTTGAGGACTTTAATGAATTACTTTTCCTAGCGGAGTTTGTCGTGTTCAGAACTTTTTTCATGTAAACTATTTGAGTTATGTATTCCTGGAAAATTAGAAAAGTTATAAATATTTGGAATGTGAAAATGTAATTATTTGTTAATGATCCAATACTTTGCGATTGAAAACTTCCTTTTTCTATCTATTTTCGATAATACCTTGTCTATTATTGATAATAAAATTTTTAATTACTCTATTTAATAGTTCATAACAGAGCATAGTTAATCGCTATAATGTAATAAGCCAACTAAGAAGTTTCTTCCAACTTGTGAATAATGCAAAATCATTACTACATAAACTTTGATCGGCTATTCCAAGTAATAGTTTATAACATTTAGACCACGTTCCGCTAAAGCAACGCAAACAATGCGTAACTAATAATCAATCCACATAGATGAACTCATTCCACTCACCTTTCCATTTATCTTTGTTTCCATCCTAACGAATAACGCCTACAATTTTTCTTCTCACTACTGCAGCCTCTCAAATCTTTGCTTATCATCCCTAAATTCCTTGCAAACTGAAACTCAGCATCCAAGCATTTCCTTCCCGCAAAATACTCTTGCGCCCGTCCCGGAGAATCCATGAACATTCTGCGTCGACGTTTGCCGCGCGTGCTGACGATAAAGAAAAGCGTGCTCGCGAAAAAGCCGCGACGCGCGCGTCTCTCCCCCCCCCCCCAACAGTAACGGAAAATGGAAGTCGAATCCGTTCGACTCCTCCATTTTTCACCGCTCGCGCCTTGTACTGTCGTGAAGCCATCAGTTACGCTTCGCCCTATTCTCGTATATTTATTCATTCGAAAGCTTAGCTCACCTTTCTTCAACAAGCTATCAACCTATAATATCACCTCGTCGTAGAATGACGGCAGACGTTGAGGTAATGTGCACAAATGAGAGGAGAAATTTCTGCGATTGTAGAGTTAATGGGTCTGTATGTTTTAAAGAGACGTCTGTCTGGAGTCTATTTTTAGTGTACATACTTGCCGTTTTATTTATTTAAGTATGAAAAGGAATCTTAGTTTAGTACAAGAGATAACAAGCTAAGTATTGCTTATAAAGTTTTATTTATGACATTTTAATGGTATAATCTTTATAAACAATCTTATCATAGACTATGTAATTGTTTTTTTTTAATATTTTGGAGGATCTTGTAAAATTATACTTCAGTTGAACATAGTTACAGTTTATTAATAAATAAGAGAAACCTCTTTTGCTTAACGCATTTATGTTTGACACATACGGCACGATGCATAACATCAAACATCAACGTAATATTTATTCTTAATAAGATGTCATATAAAGTACAAAGACGAATTCCTAAGAGAAAGACGTAGCAAGATGAGAAGAGAAAAAGAAAGATAAAATCCTTTTTCAAATGACACTAAGAGGTAACGGACAGAGGTAATCAAATAACGCAGAATAAAAGTGCCCGTAAAAGCGGGTGTATGAGGGGAGAGCACAAGACGCTGCGCAAAAAAAGATAGGGAGGGGCAAGCAAAAGCAGAAGAAGCAATAAAACCGGAGGGAAATTTCTCCGTGTCCTCCAAGAACTTGCCCGTTCCTCCTAGTTCCACTTAAAGCGCGTCTTAACTCTTTGATTTCTCATTGTTTGGCCTCGGTTCCAATCTCGTAATTCCAGAACGAGCGATTAAGACAGTCGATGCGGTCTCCAGCTCCTGAGCTCCCGAACGAAACGTACGTCATGAAACGCGCCTGCTTAACATCGACTCGAGCCGTTCGCTTTCTTCATCGAGGTAACGCCAGCTGCGCACCAGACAAATCTAACAGAAGTAATCGTTGTATATACGCTGTACGCTCGGCATGAAAGAGCTGGGGAGTTTATGCATATTTAACCTTTAAATGCACCTCTTGCATTATGCTCGTCCTGTGTCCGCGATTTCGCTGCTAGATTTTAAAGAAGCGAGGGAGGAAGGCAGATTTGCGAGTTCGTCGTGCCGACCTCAATATTCGGCATTTCGGGACACATTGCATATTCAAAGTGCAGAGAAGAAGTTGCGCCGCCGCTGCTTCTTCTTCTTCTCCTTCTTCTTCTTTTGCCGTAGTATTCGAGCTTTCTGGGAAGACTTTCTCTGGGTTTTAGATCTCTTTTCCGTCGTGTACTCACGGTTCGATATTGGAGGAATGGCTGTTGATTGGAAAGCTGATTTTATGCTGTGATTGTGGGGGCTGATAGCAAAGTAAATAGAAAAGAATGTACAATTTGAATATACGTTATTGCTTTTTCATACGAAGGATCGATTTTCTGTAATATTTGATGCTTTGTGTTGCCCTAGCTGGTGGTTGTTATTTTACATGGGAATCGATGATTGTACAGTAAAATTTCTTTTATTCGAAGTTGTTTGAAACAATTTTGAATTTTTATTTGAAGTCATTATATGCTACAGGTTAATATTCGACGTTTTGAATTTCAAATTGGTTACTTAAGTAGATAGAATAATTTTACTCTTTTTTACAATTTTTTCCCATTATATTCTGTATAAATTAAGATGGATAGTACTCTTAGCGCTGGTTTATATATCTTTTATGATTTAAATTGGACTATTCAGGCTTTTAATTTTATTTTTTACTTTTGGATTATCCAAATCTGATTTTTCACACCATTTATAGTTAAAAATTTTTTATTAAGATTTTTGATGTATTGCATTAACTTTTTAATGTAATTTTATAATTATTTAATTAGCATTTAATTATCCTATATTTATTTATTCAGCCAAAATTGTAACTATATCCTCATAAAAGTAATCATGATTATTCTGTTTTGGTAAAATTAACAATTATATAGTTTCCGTTATTTCTGAAGTAAACCACATTTTCATGAAATCCAGTACGTCCTCATTACACTGTAAATAATAAGCAGCTCACATGTACTCTGATGGGAAAAATTAATTATTTATTTTACTGTGAATTGTTGTTGGTTAAATTACATTTTTTTTTGAACGTACAAAAACAGTCTACACAGATTGTTACCTAACGTATCACTTATACAATTATACGACTATTCGAACGTATTCGCGCATTATGCGCGTTCACTGCACGTTCGCATAAATTTCTGTCTTCGAACTTGCTCTTAAATTGAAATTTCCATCTACGAGCTGTAACAAATGTTTGCTCACACTCATTTTCTCGGCAGGCAGTCAGTGTGCATAGTGTTTTACCGAGATACATTCTGTTATGCCGACCCGAAGTTCGAGAAAGAAAACCGTTTACAAATAAATGAATACGTGTATGAAAATTTGCACTCGCAAATCAGGAATTTTCAAGAAATACCATACGCGATACCGTCAATACTATTACAACATTACGTAACAAAATTCCAGCATATTCCGAATAGGCAACGATTCACTCACCAATTTCTTTTATTAGCGTAACCACGCAATGCTCGGCATTGCGTTGGAGGAACAATATAAAACCACAATCCGCGATAAATTAATTAAATCCCTACGAGCGAATGCGCATAGCGCGGCACCTTTTTTACGTGCGCACGCTGAGAGGAATCCGATAACAATAATAATATACGCGCAGATGCTGCTGCACGCATACGAGCACGGAGGTGTTGAGCTTCGGCGCGGCTGGGAACGCGGTCGGAGATACATACAACTCCCGGGCTGAATTTCGCAGAGCAAACCTCTCGCGCTTTAAGGTATCGTTTTGCCAGGCTCGGAAAAACGTTTGGCGCGATATTCAATTTCGACGGAGCCGTATTTCCGCGGTATTTTTCTGTGGGCTATTGGTACGTGACATTACTAAAAAAATGTTTGTACAATGGTGTATCTCTTAAAAAAGTACACAAATTTTGTATTTTAAATTATAATAAAACTACCGTTTAATGAATAATACTTGGTAAATTAAAAAGATATAATTCTATTATTTTATCTCTATTATCAAGATGATAAATCAGTTTTGAATAACACAACAAAGAATTCATTTTTAGTTTTCATCGACGGAAAAACTGTTTTCCTCTTGATTCGGTTTTCTCATATTTCACTTTATCGTGATTTGTAATTTTTTTAATTAGCTGTGCTTTAGACTTGTATCTTTGTTTTTTTTTTAAAGACGTCAGTGTTTGTGCAGCATATTAATAATATCAGAAAGAAAATTTAAAAGAATTTGTTGATTAAACTAAAAATAACATTAAAGTATATTTTTATGCACTTTTTATTAATAGTGTTAATAATACAGGCATACAAAAGAAAAGAGTGATTAGTTAAAATAATCAGATCTATCATTTCTTACGTAATTTGACATGCTGAATCTAAATCCGAAGCCAGAAGTAGACTTAAAAACGTGTTTTTTTTTAAATGATCACTAAACTACCCTTAAAAAGTACAAAATATGAGAAAATTTCGCAAAACATTCTCAGAGATATTTCGATTGATTAATGAACATTCTATTTCGAAGAAAGTTTTTAGTTTATGAATTTATTGCAAACGTAAAATCTCAAAGATAAGAATATAAGAGTAATCTGAATTATTATCTGCTTTGCCTTAGTTATTCCTTAATAGAAGATATTTGTATTATTTGAAAAATTCTTTATATTGTCATTTTGAAAATTTTAATAAAATCAATTTTTTCGCTGTGCCGAAACTTTTGTTTCGTTTTCCTTTCTAGTTTTCACGTTCTATTTACTTTTTTATATTGTTGTTCATTTTTTTATTACTATTGTAAACGGTTTTCATTGTTTCTGAAGTATTTGTTGGCAACGAATTACGTTTCATGTATACGTGATTCTGAACAATCTAATATAATCTGATAATATAAAATGTTACATTTTAAAAGAACAATTGAAATATTTTTTCCACATCTAATTCTTGTCTAATGTAAACTATTTAAATTATAATTTATTCCGAGTTCTATCTTCTTCTCAATCGAATCAAAAAAATTCCGAACAATTCTTTTCAACAAACAAAGATAGATATATACAAGAAAAATAAGGAGATTTTAAAAGCAAGCAATTGATATCTCGTATCAAGCAAACACGCAATCAACTCTAACACAGCAACACACACCCGGATAAAATAAAGACTCCGCACAGCATAACCCAATTAAACAAACATCAGCAAGCAAAATTTACAAAATCCTCGCTTCCTCATTTAACATATACACTCCCCGCAACGCGCGACCGCGAAACCATCCCAGTCTCGCGAATATTTTCCCGAAGCGCGCGCGCGCGTGCACGGTGACCCAGAAAAAGGGTGGCGCTCGCTCGCGCGCATAAGGTCCGCCAGGGGCTGCAGGATAAATATTTATGCGCTCGCTCCGAATACTCCCGGCGTATTATTTCAGAGCGCAGCGCGCGGGATCACTCCCCTCGTCGAGCGAAAGAAGCCGACCGCGTGCGTCGACCCCAGAGCGCGCGCATGCATGTACAGAGGGAGAGAGAGAGCCAGGGTCGACGCCTGAGCTGGATTTTCGCGAAAATGGAGTTTCGATTGAATTTCCCTATATACGCTCGCGCAAAAGTGCCACTTCGCCGGTATATATCGGCGATATAAAGGACCGCGCGCGAGCGACGCGAAAGTTGACCCATTACCCGGGCGAGCCTCTGCAGTGGCTTTTTCGCAGCCCGCATATACGCGCATCGATTTCGGAGAAAGAGAGCGAGGGTTCTTTGGGTTGTAGCCATCGTGCTTGGGCCGAATTCGCTGTAAGTGCAGCGCGATGCGCTCTTTGCGAAATTTCTTAGGAAATCTAGGAGAGAGAGAGAGAGGGAGGGAGAGAGAGAGTCTTTGGCCGTTACGTCCAAGTGCATAAAAAAGGAGGGTCTGATGCAGTCCTTTTGGCCAAGATAGAGTGAAGGCAAGCGCACTGGGATAGCGACGTTTTAGAAAGAAGCTTTAGATAGTGCTCTTTTTGATACATTTAGATTTAAAAGATTTACAAATTTTAAATAATATTTTATGAAAGAATTAGTTTTTGATGATGATTCAACACTGGTATTTTTAAAGTTATTTACTAATTATCGTTAATAAGAATTCTGAAATTTCAAAAGCACGCAGCGCTTGGTTATTTGAAAAATTTTCAGATAATTGGATTCTCCTGTACCAATAAATAAAACTCACGAATCCATTGCGACATTTACATTTATTTCTTTTTACACGGCGCCAAATAGTTACATCAAAAGATCGACGACGCAATTCAATTCGAATGCTGAAAATATAACGGCAAAAACTCCCATTAAATTTCCGACACGCTGCTTCCCGGGGAAAATTAAAAAACTCCGCCGCAAGGGAATTCGATGTAGCGAATTTTCGCGATGCTCCCGGTCCGTGGGAAAAAGGCGACGCTGCTCGTCGTGTTTTGCGTAGCTTGCTAGCTGGCTGCAGCCGCGCTTTTCCCTTTTTCGAATGGCGCGGAAGCGTTAGGTCGGAAATATTGAGGCGAGAAAAATTGCGGTTTACGCGACTTCTATTATGTGTTTGTTTTGCCAAAGGGAGGAAGTACTTAGAGAGTTGTCTGTACTTCTTCCGGCTTTTTTCCCTCGGCTTCCTTCCTTTGGTTTCGTTGTGTACTTAGTGTCGGTAAGGCCAGTTTATTTGAGTTTTTATACCCCAAAAATATGAAAACCGTGTAATACGAAGATTATATGGCATTATGCTACGCGTGCTGGCTGCATGAAAAGAAAACAGAATGCCTTTTAGTGAAATTAGTTAAGCGAGATAGACTGCGATTCGTGCTAATTAGTTGTAGCACTCGTCGTCTATTGGGCGAGAATTACGAGCCGGCGTTTATCATTTTAATGAACGTTTTGCTCATTAAACAGAAAATATAATCGTGAAATAAGGGAAACTCTTTTGGCCTGTTATTCCGTAAGCGTAACTGACTATTAAGAAAGAGATAAAAATGTTAACAACCTGGCACTGCTGCTTTTTATCACGTCCATAAGCATTTAATGTCACTCCGCTGCAGGCCGTATTGAGAGCCGTTGTAACGTTCCTCGATTTATTATGCGTCGCCAGGGAATTTCGAATAAGAAACGAAATTTGAAAAATCTGCTGTCTAAGCTACACTGCGGTCTCGACATGTTTTATTCTTTTCAAAGACTCGAGTACAGATCTCACGCGCTACATTATTCATGGCCGCGCTCGGCTCGAACTTTTTAAAATATTAACTTCAGAATAGCTTCGATTCAAAATGCGCCGTGGCCAGCTCCACCTGTAAAAAAGAAAGTGAAAAATTGGCACGGAAGCGCCGGTAGTAAATCTCGTAAAAAAAAGTCCCAGCATTACTCCGAGCATTTCAATAAAAATCAGCGCCCG